>ML832982.1:11204-45121 GCA_009831015.1 Picea engelmannii
GACTGGACAAATTTCTACAAGAAAAAGGGTTCAAGAAAGGTATTGTTGACAGTAACCTTTACATTAAGTTTGAAGGTGATAATTTACTAGTTGTTTTGGTTTATGTAGATGATATTATTTTTGGCTGTACTAATGAATCATCTATCCAGTGGTTTGCTAATTCTATGCAAACATAATTTGAAATTTCCATGATAGGAGAACTGTCATATTTTCTTGGCTTACAAGTAAAACAAAGCTCTGCAGGAATTTTTATTTATCAAGAAAAATATTTGAAAGAGATGTTGAAGAAATTTCAGATGGAAGATTCTTCTATAGTTAGCACACCTATGGTGGTTGGTTGCAAGCTGAGTAAAGATGATATCTCACCTGATGTTGATCAAAGAACATATCACTCTATGATAGGAAATCTTCTGTACATCACAACATCCCGTCCTGATATAATGCAAGCTGTTGGAATGGTAGGTCGTTTTCAGTCTACTCCTAAACAAAGTCATTTGGTAGTTGTCAAAAGGATATTTAAATACTTGAAGGGAACAATGACTTATGGTCTATGGTATTCTAGAAATTAGAATTTCCAGTTAACTGCTTATTCAGATGCAGACTGGGCAAACTGTATTGATGAGAGAAAAAGCACCAGTGGAGGAGCATTTTTTCTGGGTGACTCATTAGTTGCATGGCTTAGTAAAAAGCAAGGATCCATCTCATTATCCACTACAGAGGTAGAATACATTGTTGCTTCTACTTGCTACAAACAAATTTTATGGATGATACAAACTCTTGCAGATCTGAAGGTAAATTACACTGATCCCATTCCAATTCATTGTGATAACATAAGTGCCATTAGTGTTTCCAAGAATCTTGTTCTTCATTCCAAGACTAAGCATATTCCAATCAAGTACCATTTTCTCAGAGAACAAGTTACAAACAGAATTCTTCAACTGAATTATATACCTTCTACAGAACATATTGCTGATATCTTTACTGAACCATTAGCAGCGACCCCTTTTGGATACCTTCGTCAAAAGTTGGTGGTTATAATCTCTTGTGTCTAATCCGTTCACCTGGTCAGGGGGAGTACTTATAGAATATCTGGTGTATTTCCAAGATGCTTATAGTCGACAGGGGGAGTATGTTTTGCAACAGATCAGGGGAAGAATGTTTCTTCTTTGACATTGATGTCAAAGGGGGAGAAAATAGTTTGGGAGAAGAGATCCAAATGCATGTGGGTGAGATCCAAATGCATGTGGGTTCTTGTATTGCCATCAATTCCAAAGGGGGAGATTGTTGGAAAATATTTAACAGATAGCGAATGGAAAATATTTAACAGACAGTGAATGCTTGTCATTGATGGCAAGTACAGAAGTAATGATGGCTTGAGTACAACAACGATGATCAACAGGCAAATAGAAGATAAATCAAGGAATATCGAATGATCAAAGGCAACACAACATTGACAAAATGATCGAAGGCCTGAGAAGCATTTCTGATCGTTGGATCCCATCCAAAATTCTCAACAGCATGAGAGCCATCAGATCTGAATAAAGATAAGAAGAGTGTGTTGAAGAGGAGTATAGATCTCAGGCGTCAGATCTGAGCGCAAGGTCCGACCATCGTTGGATCGAGGAAAACCTGCACGATATTTAAAAGTGCAAGAAGTAGAGGGCTCACAAATCCCGAAAGCAGGAGGACTGTCCATCTCAGGGGGTTATGTGGACCGTTGATCCAAGACCATTTTGGGGTTTCGAGGATCGAGTGTTGGAGATGTCAAAGAATATTGACATCAAGAATCCCGAAATCGCGATGTGTGAAATCCCGATTGAATCTGAACCGTCAGATCAAGATGTGATCTAGATCGTCGACCCGACTCACGTTAGCAGACCACGTCAGCTAGGAACACGTGGCACAACTAGGTAATGACAAGTGTCAGACTGATTCAATATTTCAGGCACATGTAAGTCACAAATCAGAGTGACACATGGCAGTATTCAACACGTGTCAATCCACGTGTGACGTCAGCAGATGGACACCACTTCGGGGTTTCGAGGATCGCGTGTTGGAGATGTCAAAGAAACAATGCAATAGGAATCTCAATTTCTCGATATGCAAAATCTCGACGTAATCTGAGCCCTCAAATCCAGATCACATATGAACCATCGATCCGACTCACGTCAGCAAACCACGTCAGCTAGGAACATGTGGCACAACTAGGTAATGACAAGTGTCAGACTGATTCAACATGCCAAGCACATGTAAGTCATGAATCAGGGTGACATGTGGAATTTATTTAACACATGTGACGTCAGCAGACTTACACGATGTCAGAGTTTCGGGGATCGAGAGTTGAACATGTCAAAGATTATTGACATCAGGAATCCCGATATCGTGATATGTGAAATTGCGATGTAATCTGAGATGTCAGATTAAGGTTGAATCTAGACCATTGATTCCAGTCTTTGTTAGAGTTTCGGGGATCGAGAGTTGAACATGTCAAAGATTATTGACATCAGGAATTCTGATATCGCGATATGTGAAATCGCGATGTAATCTGAACTGTCAGATCAAGATATGATCTGGATCATTGATTCGACTTCTTTACGGGATTTCATGGATCGGGATTTGTAAGTAACAAGAACATTGAACATCAGGAATGTCGAAATGCCGAAACCCGATTTAAAGGAAAGATTAATAAAGTTCATCCAACGGTGCGGATAAATGGGAATATGATCGAAAGGTTATTGTTCTCTCTCACAGTTAACCCCTCAGTTACGAATCTGTTAGTGAAATGGACTCATGATTGCAAATCAGTTAGCGTTTCAGTTAGTGTTTCAGTTGCTCGGATAGTTGTCTTTCTTTTGCCTAAGGAGTTGGGAAGTTGAACGGTCATGTAGTTGTGTATAAAAGAAAATGAGACAAAATGTGTAGGGTTGGCTGTTCCAGATGAAAAATGTATGAAACAGTAAGAAAGGGAAAATGAGAGGATGCGTAGCATGAGACTTATAAATTGTGCAGAGTGAGATGAAACACAGAGAAGAAGCAGAGCAGAACGACAGAAAGAGTAAAAGCATAGCAGAATGACAGAAAGAGCAGAAGCAAAGAAGAATGACAGAAAGAGAAAAAGTAGAGCAGAATGAAAGAACAAGTTGAAGAAGAGCATAATGAGAGAACGAGTTGATGCAGAGCATACCTGTTGAACAGACAGAGGAAGAGAAGAGCAACATAACAGTGTGTAGAAGACCATATTTACATAACAAAGAAAGATTGGTAAGAACTGATTTATCTGTAAAGTTGACTGTTTATTTAGCCATTCATATTCTAGGGAGGTTGGGAGGTGCTAGGGAGGATTGTTGTCCTTAGAAGTTCAATTGGGTGCTTGAACACAGGGAGTTGTAGCTTCCATCTGGTTGCAACCAGAGAAACCAGGGTGGCAGGGTGGTGCAAGGGAGAACAAGTGTTCTCTGCTATACAGGTTGGAGCCTGTGTAACTGGAAGTTGGTGCTTCCATCCAGTTGGTGTTGGAACATTCAGAAAGTTGGTGCTTCCATCTAGTTGGTGCTAGAATATTCAGGGAGTTGGTGCTTCCTTCTAGTGGGTGCTAGAGAAACCAGAGAGTTGGTGCTCTCAAACAAGTTGCAGCTTGTAAAATAGAGGTAGCCACCTCACATTGAGTTGGTGCTCAATTAGAGATGATGTACATAACCTAAAAGACTATCTATCATTTCGAAGAAGAAGAGGTTTTATCCCTTTATGGGTTTCCTCATGAAAATCTGTCTCTGTGTATACCTTATGTGTGACTGATGCTTTTTACTTTTACTGTCCATATGTTGTATAATGTTGATGATCACTTGAAGATAGATTAAGAATATTTTAATACAGTTAAAATTGTTTAAGCTCAAAGACAACTGATTCACCCCCCCCCCCTCTCAGTTGTATTAGTAATTCCAACAATATGCAATATCATTTAGAATATAATGTTCAACCTTCTAACAAGAATTTGGAATATAGTTTATAAATAATGCATGATAATAGGCTTAGGCTTCATGACCTAAAAACTTTTAATACTTAAGTCGTGCCTTCCATGAAGAAAGCAATCGAACTTGTAGAAACTAATAATGTGAACTATCATTTGATACAAATGCAATTGTAACATGTGCCTTAAACCATCAAACTAAAGATGTCAATTAACCACTATCTGAAGGGAATGTTGTGAATATGAAACAAAACATGTATCACACATTATGAGCTATAAGATGTGCATAATCATTAAATAACTCATATAAGATTGTGATTTTCATCATGTAGGGAAACAAATAAATGGAATTGCTACTCAAAATGGATCTCATTATTCAATCCACGAGATCCTCGACATAATCATTAGTCGTCATGCAAGGAAACAAATAAATGATATTGTTGCTTAAAATAGATCACATCATTCAATCCACCACATTCTTATGGATCTCTATATTTCATAGGAATGGAACTCCCTGGCCCATTCAATCCACCACATTCTTATGGATCTCTATATTTCACAGGAATGGAACTCCCGGGCCCCCCTTTCATATGTAAGTTTTTAGGGTTTTGGTAAGAATAAGTAGAAAATGATGACAATCATAGAGGGGAAGCATAGCTCAACAAAAATTGCAAAAAATTGTAATTGTATTCCATTTGTTAGGATATTTATACATGTAAGAGTTAGTTAAGATCAACTTGTTCTAATGTGTCGTTAGGTTAAAGTGTTTTTCTTAGTTTGTTTTCTTTATTGTGCATTAGTATGCATTTGTAATTCGACGATCATGATATGTTTCCGACATAGATTGATCTGATGGTTCATATTTTCCTTGTTCTCAACAACTACATTGATTCGTGACTTAACACCTAATTCATCCATGATCACTTTTTAAAGAGCATGGAGGGTCATCTGTCAATGATAGATTGTGAGAAATTCTCTATAACATATTTTCTTTTTCATTAATAAATTTCTCCAAGTGGTCATGTTGGCTAGGGTTGTGGACAAAGTTTTTACCATGTAAAAACATCGGTGTGTTGATTTTTTGTCTGGTTCTATGAGTGGTTATTGAAGGAATTCGTCCTTTGTTGGAATATTACCCATGTTTTCAAACATGGCATCAAAGGGCATTTGAAGACATGATCCTGTTGTAGATTGATATCTTGAAGCTGTGTTACCACATCTTTGGTTTATGATATTTTCATACAATTTTTGGCTAGGAGTATTGTTCCATTGCGTTTAGGGTGCTTCTTTCAGTCAGAAACGCTTTTTGTTTCACTCGAAAAGGTTTCTCTTTGCCCAAGATATGACCATTTAGTGAGATCCAGAGGTATAAAGCTTGAATATGCCCATTTAAATTTTTACAAAGATAATATTTTGGTTTTTGTTTTGGTTTTTGTTTTTTATTTTCAGGTTTCTACTCTTTTCGATCTGCGTACGCTCTTTTCCCTATGCTATGTGCGATCTCGACAATTTAGAAACAAAGAAGAAAGAGTTTTCATGTCTGCATATGCTCTTTTCCATGCACTTTGTGTGACCTCAGTAAATAAGAAGCAGAGTGAAAACTTGTAATTTTCGGGTAAGGTAACCGAAATCTAACCTTTGTTGTTGTCAAGAATTATAATTTTTTTTTCTTTATAAACACATAAAAAGAGGTTTTTTTTAGCATGCACTCAAAGGACTTCCACAACAACAACACCCCAATCCTTCTTCTTGAGATTATAATGTGTTTTGTGTAGATTTTATCCTTGTACAATATTTACTACAAACATATTTTCAGTAAAAGAACATAAATATATAATGGAAAATACAAACATTACACATAGATTTTTCCCCTAGAAACCCAAACCGGGAAAACCAACATATTCTATATTCATTCATGGTGTTACATTGTTTACAATACAATATACATATAAGAGCCAATGACATCCAAAAACCTAACCCAATGACTTGGATTAGTAAAAAACCCTAATTTCTTAACTAAAAATATAAAACCATCGACAAAAACCATGTGCCGAAACATCGACCAACAATGGACACAAACATCGAGGCAAAAATGTGACACATTTTCTGAGGGCATTGCCCTCGAACCCTTGTGCGAGGAGTTGTCGCCCCCTGCACCCCCCAAGGGGGGGCCTAATGGCCCCCCCTCAAACCCCCCTGCATGTCCGACAAAGAATATAACACATACCCAACATTCTACCACTTCTTGCTTTCTTTGCATACAGGGGGTTATGTGGTTACATAGTCAGAAATCCAGGGCAACAATTCCCATGGATCCTCTACACCAAGAGAACTTCTCAGTGCTCACATATTTTGTTAATGAATCTGCAAAATTATTCAAAGTGTCCACCTTCATCAACAACACTTTCTTTTCTTCAACCATGTCTCTCACAAAGTGATATTGAATATCAATATGCTTTGTCTTTGAATGATAAGTTAGGTTCTTCACTATAAAACTTGCACTCTGACTGGCACAATATATCCTTACAACTTGTTGTACCAACCCAATACCTGAACACAATCTTTGTAACCATACTAATTCCTTACTTGCATGAGTGGCTGCCATGTATTCAACTTTGGTAGTTGAAAGTGCCACTAGAGCCTGTATTTTGCTCATCCAACTTATTACTCCTCCAAACAGGTTAAACACATACCCACTTGTAGATCTCCTACGATCTAGATCTCCAGCTCAGTCTACATCCACAAATCCATGTCTATCCAACACTTTGTCCAATCCTGGTCTTCCTTGGTAGCATAATCGATAGCTAGCAGTGCCATGCAAATACCTGAAAACTCTTTTTACTGTTTTCGAATGCTCCTTCCTTGGTTTCGACATATACCTACTCAAAAATCCCACTGCATGTGAAATGTACGGTCTAGTATAGACCATTGCATACATAAAACTACCAACTGCACTCACATATGGAACATGAGACATGGCCTCCTCCTCTTCATGTGTCTTGGGACACTGATCCGTAGATAACTTTACACCAACATGAATAGGAACCTTGATCGATTTACATTCCTTCATATTAAACCTTTGCAATATTGTCTCGACATATTTTCTCTGATTTAACCAGAGTTTCCTATTTTTCAATGTCTTTTAATTTCCATGCCCAAAATAAAATTTGAAGCACCAAGATCCTTCATGTCAAATTTAGAGGACAATTGAGTTTTCAAATCTTGGATAATATCCTTGTTGTTTCCTATCAGCAACATGTCGTCCACATACAAGACCAAATAAATCAAATGATCACCAATTAATTTAAAATACACACAATGATCCTCTTTGGTTCTTGTGAAACCAAGTCCCAACATATAAGTATCAAATTTTTGATACCACATCCTTGGTGATTTTTTAAACCATATAGGGAATTTTTCATCTTGCATACCAGCTCCTTCTTTCCCTTCACACCAAATCCTTTTGGTTGCTTCATATAGATTTCTTCTTCCAGATACCCATGTAGGAATGTTGTCTTCACATCCATTTGTTCTACTTCAAAATCAAATGCAACAACAATATATAACATAAATCTTATAGAGGTTAACTTGGCAACATGAGAAAAAATTTCACCAAAATCAATTCCCTCAACCTGGGAATAACCCTTTGCTACTAACCGAGCTTTGTATTTCTCCACTTTTCCTTCTGAATTCTGCTTCTTTTTAAACACCCATTTACTTCCAATGGGATTTCTTCTAGTCGACAACTCCACTAGATTCCAAGCCTCATTCTTATCCAAGACTACCATTTCTTCGTTCATGGCCTTTTTCCAGAGATTTCATCCTCTTAATCCACTGCCTCTCTGACAGTTCTAGGATCATCATCAACAATATACAAAGAAAAATTTGAACATAAATCATATGGATTATACCTTTCTGGTAGCCTTGTTTCTTGAATCTATCTCCTCAATACTGGAGTATGAGGATCTTATTCTTTTGATTCATGTTCTTCTGTAGAGTTTTATTCATCATCCTTTAAATCAAACTCTATTTTCTCTGGTTCTTCCTTACTTGGTAGGACTTCTTGTTTAACAACATCCTTCATTTCTCTAAATACCACATCTCGGATATACACTACCTTCTTATTTTCTGGGTTCCAAATATTATAACCTTTAAGACCATCTTTATATCCAATAATGATACACTTTTCATATTTCTTATCTAGCTTACTCATGTTTTCCTTTAAAACATGAACATATGCATCACAACAAAATACCTTGAGATGTGTGAGAGAATGTTTTGTACCAGTCCATACCTCTTGTGGAGTCTCATCATACAACGTTGATGAGGGTGATCTGTTGACCAAGTAACATGCAGTACCCACTGCCTCTATCCAGAACTCTTCACCATTATCTGTCCTCAACACCTTAATTTGTTTCTTTGTTTGATTCTCAACAAGAGCCTTAAAATCTTTAAACCTGTCAAAGAATTCATATTTCTTCCTGAGGAAATATATCTAAGTATTCCTTGAGAATTCATCTATAAATGAGACATAATACACATATTTTCCCAATGATGGGATCGACACAGGTCGAAAAACATCACTGTGAACTAGCTGTAAAATTCCTTCATCCCTCGTTGCACCAGAGGGGAATCTTACCCGATTATGCTTCCCATATACACAATGTTCACAAAAATCAAAATCTAGAGAGTAGTTAGACATACCTTCAACCATACCTTTACAATGTAGTAGTTGAAGAGCCTTCTCTCTGATATGCCCCATTTTTTTATGCCACAACATAACCTTTTCTCCAAAGACTGCAGTAGTTCTTTCTTTTTCAACTCCAATATCAGGAACAATGGATTACACCCATAACTAATAGTGCTTCCTTGTAGCTTATACAAAGTTCCAAACTGACCTCCCTTCAACAACACCATTGCTCCTTGAACCATCCTGCAGGTTTCCTTTTCAAATATTGTTTTTACCCCTGCATCATCCATTTTTCTTACATAAATCAAATTTCTATCCAATCCTAGGATGTGAAGAACATTGGGTAGTGTTCTAGTCCTTCCATATATGAGCCTCAACTTGACTTTTCCTCGAACTATGATTCTGGTTGTCAAGTCATCACCTAGGAAAACATTACCTCCATCATAACTTTCATATTCAAATAACCACTCCCTGTGGGGATTCATATGAAAGGATTCACTTGAGTCGACTAACCATGCCTCATGATCTACATGTTTTCTTGAAGAATCCAAGTACACATACCCTCCTTCTTCCTTGGAGGTAGTTTCTTCTATAGAAGTAGATTTTTTAGATCCCTTCTTTTTCTCAACTTTGGACCTACAATGCTTCTTGTAGTGCCCTCTTTTTACACATCTCCAACATACCTTTACAAAATTTCCGAGAGATTTAGATCTACCCTTAGACTTAGATCTCCCACTTGAGAACTTATATCTATTTCTTTCCTCGGAGTGTCCTCTTGCAAATAATGTGTTTGTGCTCTATCCTTCCATATTCTTTCATCTCATCTCCTCCGACAAGAAGGATGAGACCACTTCATCAAACTTCAAGGAAGTTGTATTACTATCTATGGCCACAACCAAACTATCACACGAGTCTGGTAAAGAACACAGTAAACTGATACACTTATCTTCATCTCAAATTTTAATCTCAACAGATACTAACTAACTTACCACAGTATTGAAAGCATTCAAATGCTCTACCACTTCTTTCTCATGAATAGTTTATTTACTAGGGACTTAGACTGATACAACTTCCCCAACTTATCCCATAAATCCTTGGTTGTAGCTTCCTCTAACACATTCAGTAATATTGAATTTGAGAGACATAGTCGGATTGTTCTCTTCGCCTTTCGATCCAACTTTTTCAAGTCATCTACTGAATTTCCTGTGGGTGCAGTACCTAGATCCACCACGATCCACTGATCTCTTTCCACCAACAGATCTTCCATCTTGAGCTTCCATGACTCAAAACTTTTCCCATTAAACTTCTTGATCTCCATTTTCGAATTTCTCGCTATTTCTTTTCACCTGAAAAATCAATACCACAGATCTCCCACTGTAACAAGGCTTATCATAGTCCCGAGCCAAACCCTTGACCACAAAGGCATCCCCCTGAAGCCAACAAAGCTCTAATACCCAATGTAGATTTTAACCTTGTACAATATTTACTGCAAACATAGTTTCAGTAAAATAACAGAAAATATACAATGACAAATATAAACATTACACATAGATTTTTCCCCTGGAAACCCAAATCGAGAAAATAATCATATTCTATATTCATTCATGGTGTTACATTGCTTACAATACAATATACATACAGGATCCAACGACATCCAAAACCCTCACCCAATGACCTAGATTAGTCAACAACCCTAATTCCTTAACCGGAAATAGAAAACCATCAGCAAAAACCATGTGCCGAAAAACCGCCCAACATCAGACACAAAAATTGAGTTAAAAATGCGACACATTTCCCAAAGAAAAAAAAAATCTTGGGGGCGCTACCCTTGCACCCCCTCTCAAACCCCCCTGCACATCCAACATAATGTAGACACTACTACTCATGCAAATAATATAACACATAGCCAACATTTTGTACTAGCTGAATTGATTAAAATTTGTCTTATTTAGTAAGAGGTCTCGAGTTCAAGCCTCTTTTTTGTTACTTTTTGAAAAAGTTCATGCATTCATTGTAAAGTGAATTTCATTTAATTGATAAAAGTGTATCACTATAAGTAGCTTTAATATTCTTTTTAGTTACTACTTTTCATGCAACTTTACTTTACAAAGTAACTTCATTGTAAAAGTGATTCTCATTTATTCTATAAAAGTAGGTCATTTTATAAGCAACATTCTTGTAAAAATGATGTTATAAGACATTACTGAAGGAGGGGCATCACCACATAGACCAAATTTTACTTTTCACGTGGCTCTTTGGTTACTGTTTGTATTTTTTGTTTTCAAAAGGGCATAATTTTAACGTATGAAGTCCATTTTCAGTGTCATTTTTCTTAAAGAACCTATTTTTTCGAGTGGTTTCCATCCAAACCATCAGTTTCATAATTTAAATCCATATTTTTTTCATATTTAATATGGATTCTCCCAATGATCATTTTCTAACCAACACCAACCACTTCGCATGGAAATCCCATATGGAGGATGTATTAAGAAGTAAATGATTGTACTAGATTACCTTGGGAATAGAAAAAGCTCCCACTTATGCCGACAAGAAATCCAAATTGGATAATAATAATGACAAAGAACGTGGACTAATCATATTTTCCATCTCTCCTCATGTAAGGTTTCACCTTCAAGGAATTGATGACCCAGATAAAGCTTGGGAAAATATTGAAGCTATGTTTGGTAAACACAACATTATTTAAGCCCACTAGATAGAAAATTAGTTAATGACTTTAAGTCCCAATAATTTTCCATGCATTGAATATTATTTATCTAAATTTAAAACACTTATATTTTTATGTATAGGCTGCAAAATAGATCTGAAGGAATATAGACATATCTACATTATTCTTTCTAATCTTGGTAGTGCATATTCTATCTCTGTATCTAACTTTCATGCCACCAGAGACGCTCTAGCAAGTTCTTATAAATATACCACTCTTGAATCCTTTTGTGATTCTTTGATTAGAGTGTAAGATAAATTTGTGAAACTTGGAGTGATTAGTACTGCAGGTACCTCCAACAAATCCTTAGTATCCCAATAGAAAGATAAATCCAAGAATCCCAAGAAGCAACATCGTCACCACAACAACAAGAAAAACAAGGGTATTAAACCCTCTCGGCTAGATTATGCTCCTAATCGTGAAAAGGGATAAAAATTCAAAAATAAGAAGACAGACATACATTACAACGTTTCTAGGAAATATAGTCATGTACAATCTAAATGTTTTAAAAATATGGAAGCCTTAGAAGCATTGATGAAGAAGCACAACATCAATATTGACTCTTCTTCTTCTTCTTTTGGACATGCACTTTCTAATTCTGGTTTCTCCTTCAATGCAACTTCTACTTATTCTTATGATGAGTGGCTTATTGATTATGGAGAATATTATCATATGGCTAAGGATAAATCCATCTTTTTTGCTCTAAATGAATGTAACACAAAGAAAATATTTGTTAGTGATGATAGAACCCTTAGTGTTGTAGTGTCCAGAACAACTGAAGTAGATAAGGGTCATTTCAGTGATGTATTTTGTGTTCCAAGTATTTCCTGCAACCTTTTATCAATGTATCAAATCATTCATTCCTGGGTGAAAGTAAAACCATAGAGTTTTCACCTCACCAAGTTGTAATCAAGAATTTAAAATATCCTAAGCATGCCCTTGCAAATTGAATTATTGATGATATTACCAGGTTGTACAAGTTTAACAACTTTGGGTCATCATCATTCCCATCTGTTTTTATTGCTCATAGAGATGACTTGAGCAAACTTTGTCATGAGTTGTTTGATCATCTAAAATATCACTCATTGCAACAACTATGTAATCAACAGATGGTAACTAACCTTCCTCTCATTTCTTGTAGAGATGGTATTTTTGTTGGTTGTGTTCTCAACAAACATCATCAAGATAGTTTTGAAAAATGTGCCTCTTAACATGCCTTGCCCCATTTGCAGCTTGTTGACAGTGATTTGTGTGGTATTCTTTCTTATCCTTCTTTCTCTCGGTGCAAGTATTTCTTAACTTTATTGATGAATTATCCAAATGAACTTGGGTTTACTTATTAAAACTTAAGAGTGAAGTTTTTGAAAAGTTTTTGGCCTATAAAGCCCTTGTAGAAAAATAATATGGACATCAACCTCAAAGGCTAAGAACATATAATAGAGGTGAATATGTGAACAATAAATTTACAAGTTATTACATTGCACATGGCATTCAAATGCACATGTTCCATATACACCACAACAAAATGTTGTTGTTGAGAGAAAGAATCGCGCATTAAAATAAATGGCTATTGGTATGATCCAATCTAAGGGATTAAGTCTCCATATTGGGAAAAGCCATCAAGTGAGAAAATTACATAGTAAGTCACACTCCTACAAAGGTTATTAAAAATATAACATTGAAAGAAGCATGGAATAAAATTAATCCACATGTAAGCCACTTCCTTGTATTTGGTAGTATAGCATGGGCTCACATTTCTCATGAGAAAAGGAATCTTTACAACCTAAAAGTGATAAGTGTATTTTTGTTGGATATTCTAAAGATGACAAAGGTCACAGACTTATTCAACCTCATTCCACTGAAATAATTATTAGAAGAGATGTTAAATTTGATGAAAATATCTTGGCCTATGAACCTAATTCGAAGCTTGTGCCTTCGTTGGCCCACGAGGCATCTTAGGTATTTGTGCCATATTTTGTTCCTATTTTGGTTTCTTCTTATTTAGATGATGATGATGAGGATGGAATCCACCTCCACCTGCACCAACACCATCACTTTCTAGATGGGTCTTTTCAACATGGGAAGCAACTGGTGATCTTTATGGTGATCCTTTAGATCAACATCAGATGCATTCATAGTTCCAGTGATCCTCTTCTCTTTTAGCTCATGTTTCATAAAATCATGATCCAGATACATTTGCAGAAGCTTCATGTCATCCATATTGGGATACAATAATGAATGAAGGGTATCGCTCTTTAATGGTGAACAATACTTGGGATCTTGTACCTCTTCCAAAAGGAAGACAAATTTTCAAATGTAAATGGGTGTACATAACTAAGTATGCATCATATGAAAGTTTTGAAAGACACAAGGCCCGTTTATTTGCAAAATGGTTCTCTCAAGTTTAAGGCATTGGCTATAATGAAATTTCCCCCCCATAGCCAAAATGAATTCCATCTAACTTGTTCTTGGCCTTATTGCCTCACATAAATGGGAGGTCGATCAGATGGATGTTAAAGTTGCCTTCTTGCATGGGGATTTGCAATAATAAATCTACATGGAAAAACCTCCTAGCTATGTCCAGAATGACTTTAGCCTTGTTTGTCTCCTTAAGAAATCTCTCTATAGTCTTAAGCAAGTCCATCGAGCTTGGTCTGAAAAAATGGACATCTTTCTTTTAGACATCAATTTTTCTAGATGTTACTCTGGCCCTAATGTCTATACCAAGAAAGTACGAAGCCATCTCATAATCCTTTTTATTTATGTTGATGACCTTGTCCTCATTGGTAGTGACCCCAATCTTTTAACCCATGTGAAATCTATTCTTAAAAGGAAATTTGAAATGCCAGACTTAGGCTACTTGCATTATTTCCTTGGCCTCCAAGTATTGCAAACTAGGGAAGGAATCTTTATTTCCCAATGTAAGTATGCTTGTGATATTCTTTGCCACTTTCACATGGATGATTCTAAACCAACCCTTTCTCCCTTCCAGTATGGATTCAAACTTGCTACCACTAATACTCCTCCCAAAGTTGATGAAACTTTGTAACATTAGTTAGTTAGTATCCTCTTATATTTGAGTCATACCCATCCTGATATTTCCTTTGATGTTGGTCTTGTTGCCCGGTATATGAAAAAACCCCATGAGAGCCATTGGAAAACAGTTAAAAGGATACTTCAATATATCCATGGTACAATTCAATTCGAGATACATTATATTTAAGGGGGGTCTCCTTTGTTGGTTTGTTTCACTAATTCAGATTGGGCCAACAACCCCGATGATAAAAATTCTATTGCAAGTTATGTTTTCATCCTTGGTTTTGGACCTATCACTTGGGATTGTAAGAAATAATAGGCTATTGCTCTTTCTTCAGTAGGACCAGAGTATTGAGCAGTGGTTAATGGAATTCAAGAAGCATTGTGTCTTCGATAGATCTTTTCAGATTTTGGATTCCAACAGAAGCATCCGACCACCCTTTGGTGCGACAATCAAAGTGCCATCAATATCATCAAAGATCCAGTTCAAAATTAGCACAACAAACACATAGCGATACACATGCACTTCATCAGAAATATCATTCATTATAGAGTTATTGAAGTGATATTTTTCCCTATAGAAGATAAATTTGTACACATTTTCACAAAGTCTCTTATAGAAGAGAATTTTTCAAAACTTCAATCTATGTTATGAGTTCAAAAAAAAATTCATTAAGGGGAGATAGGATCTAATTCCTCCTTCCTTCTCCTATTGTATCACCTTTGTAAATATTTCAATCCTATCTCAAGTTGTTCTTAATTGGGGATGCTAGGATATTTAGACACGTAGGAGTTAGTTAAGATCAACTTGGTCTAATGTATCATTAGTCTAATGTGTGTTTCTTAGTGTGTTTCTTTAGTATGCATTAGTATGCATTTATAATCTAATGGTGACAATATGTTCCTGACATACAATGATTTGACGACTCATATTCTCTTCAATATTAACAACTACATTGATTCATGGCTTAACACTTTATTGGTCCATGATATCTATTTAAAAAGCATGGGCAGTCAATTGTCGATGACCGATTATGAGAAACTCTATGTAACATATTTTCTTTTGCATTAATAAATTGCTCCAAGTGGCCACATTGGTTGGGGTCGTGGATGTTTCCCCATAGGGGTTTTACCACATAAAAACATTGATGTGTTGATATTTCATCTGGTTGTGTGAGTGGTTGTTGAAGGTGTTCATCCTCCATTGGAATACTTGTGTTGTTGAACACCATTTGCCTAAAATTTGGTGAACACATGGTGACTCCACAGGGAGGACTATTAACACACAAGCTATAACTTAGATTCATGCCTTCGTGGACCAATATTTTTTAATGGATGGGACATTGACCAAATCATGGGAATTATATAAAAAAAACCATGGATGTACTCAAATGAAAGTAGCTTGTAACAAGAAGGGAATCCATGTTTTTGTAAGCTAGGCCATCTCATGGATGTAGGGGGAGAAGAAAAGGGTAGAATGAGAGATATTGAACATGCTTCACAGCCCTAGTGCATCAAGAGGATTCATTTTCATTGTCAATATAAAAATTAGCAGAAAGAGACCAATAGAGTCATCTTTGGAAAATTACTTCTTGTGAGCTACAACATTTACACCAATCTCAACTAAAAAAAATAACCATTATTTATGAGAGACAATTTTCCAAACTTTCAATTATTAATTCACTATAAGTCCAAACTAAGAGATGGGATCAAGCCCAAAATCTAAAGAACCAACCAAGTGTGTAAGAAAAAAAAAAACCCAACAAAAGAAACTTAATCCTAAAACAAGAAATGTTGAGAACATAAAAAAACAAAAGTTGTTCAACAAAGGAAAACAATAAAAAGCTCGGTGAGAATCAAGTTAGAAACTAGAGTTATGACAAAAATACTAATAAAAAACCCTATCCTACATAATTTTTTTCTTTTGTATGATCTGATTAAGGCTTATGTGGTCTCGCGTTAAGACTAACATAGTGCTTCAGATGATACCAATTAATTGTGTAGGATAATAGTCAACCATGCTCATCCTTGAGGAGATAGAAATTATTACAAATAACAAATGCAACAACATAGGGTCCTAACCAAAGTCTCTAAAGCTTGGTATGATTACCCTTGCCGGCATGGGTAGAATCCCATAATAACACTTTTTAGCCATCTTAATGGTTCGTTTCCTTTTTTTATATTTTCTAAAGCATGTTTCCTCCATTATTATAAGGCCAACAAGGTGTGAAATCTTTGAGACAAATTGGCTGAATTCAATTCTTCATACTAAAAATCAAGATGAACAAAGATAATTATAGCTCTATGGGAATAATTGCATCCTCGCTATACAACAACTGGAAATGAGTCTCTCCAATATACTAATCTTGGTCCTATTATGATCCACCCATAGAGCATAAGGTAGCTGGGTATGCCACTTGTGAGGCTTGTCTCCTAGAATTTTATTCAAAATTTTAATCAATTCCTTGTTCATTGAATCAAAACAACCATTCCCTTGAGGATAAGAAGTGGACAAAGTGGAACATTGCAGTTCATACTTTTTGCAAAACTGAGTCAACTTTCCTTAGAGAAAGGTAGTCCCATTATCAAAGACTATTTCCAAAGGAAGGCCGAATTTGAAAAACATATTAACTTCAAGGAAGTAGGCCCATTATTGAAGACTATTTCAGAAAGAAGGTCGAATCTATAAAACATATTAAATTTGAGGAATTTAATCACCTGCTCATCATTTTCATTTTTAACGGGACAAACTCTAACCATTTTGTGAAATAGTCAATAGTAGTAAGGATAAATATAATGCCAGAACAGGATGGGGGATTAGTGGGATCAATGAAGTCTAAACCTCATATAGAAAATGGAAAATCATGTACAACTACTTGTAAAGGAATTACATAAAAAAATTCCCTCCTTGATGCTTGTTGAAATGTTTCACATAATGAACAAACTTAAATGAATCCTGGAAAATGGATGGCTACTAGTATCCAATGTGGACAATTTTACAAGCAGTTTCCTTTGTTGTGAAATGTCAACCAATGTGGATGGTTTTAGTAGCCTCACCATACAACATTCTTAGCATGCTCTAAGCAGTTTCTTCATCAATATAATGAAAAAGCATACCATCAGGGGATCTGTGAAACAACAAGGTACCCCGTATGAGAGGTTTTGAGGCTTCTAATTTCAACCTTCTTTGTTTGTGACTTGCAAGGTGAGGGGACAAAATTCATTCTATAAGTAATAAATTATGGTGTGTTACCAGTGATGACTCATTACATCTACATTCTTGTTATCAATAAATTACAAGGATGATAGAGAGTCATCATCAATACATGCTTCTAAATTTGGTTCATGATTTTGAGCCAAATTCAGGGCAATATTCCTTCCTTTAATAGTGTGAGAAGTAGAGATAGTGAAATCCTTATCTTGAATGTTTTTCCTTCCTTTAATAGTGTGAGAAGTAGAGATAGTGAAATCCTTATCTTGAATATTCAAAATCCAATGGGTGAGTTTTCCTGAGAGAAAAGTTTGAGACAATAGAAAATTAATAGTAGGAAAAGGAACTTTGAAGTTCATTGTGCTTTCCAAGAATGAAATGTCATAATTTTTGAAAAGATTTGACCAAAGAAGTAGAGATAGTTTTCCTTCCTTTAATAGTGTGAGAAGTACAGATAGTGAAATCCTTATCTTGAATATTCATAATCCAATGGGTGAGTTTTCCTGAAAGAAAAGTTTGAGACAGTAGAAAATTAATAGTAGGAAAAGGAACTTTGAAGTTCATTGTGCTTTCCAAGAATGAAATGTCATAATTTTTCAAAAGGGTCGACCAAAGAGTATATGTGTTCCTCAATCAGGGTGTATTTCAACTCAATCTCAGAAAGACTTTGGCTCATGAAATCTATTGGCTATTTAGAACCTTTGTCATATTTTTGTAGGAGGATAGTTGAAATAACCTCTCTTATGTAAATGAAAAAGTGCTTATAAAAATTAGTTATAGCATGTACAGGTGTTGAAGAGATGGATTGTCTTACCTCAACAAAGGATTTTTCAATTTAGGATTTCCAACTAAATAGTAAATAAAAATCATTCTATTTGTTATAACTATAGATCGACCTCTTTCAACCTAATCTATTTTCAACAGCTTCTCAAGCTGATCATGTAGCTTTATATGTTCATCTATAGGTTATTGGAACTTATTCATTTGTTCCTATTTCATTCGATGGTACGTGTAAACAATTACTTATTGCAGATTCAGTGGATCGAATAAATAAACACCAGTCTTCTCTATCTACCTAATAGCTTACACACTGAAGTCATATTTAGGGATTCACTACTACCCACATGTTCGAATCCATTTTAGCACTAGTCCCCACTATAAAGAAATATTGTGGTGCATAACTCTAGTGAATATGAGAGAAAGTAATAATTAGGGATCTCAGCAAATGGAATCATAAGAACCAAATATTATTTCCATTCTGTGCAATACTTCTTAGGTGGGCAGAATAGACCTCTAAAAGAGAGATCGTAAGTTGAAGGTACAAGTGATGAGTATCAAGTTTTGGGTTTAGGTTCTCATTCGAAGTAAAATATGGATCGAGTCAAAGATCAAAAAAAACTCTTTCTATCTCTATTCGTATTAGGAGTTAGTTATGCACAAAGAAATCGAAGATAGTCGTTTGAGGTTTGATACACAACGTTGCATGTTTGAAACATGGAAGTGCAATCACCCTTGAAAATGGGGGAGAGCATTCATGTCATCGATAGATTTTCATATTTCATTGGGACAAGACTTAAATGAACTCGACCTAGTAAATAGAGAGAGAAATGGGATTTCAGATTTTACGCCATTATGGAAGAACCTGAAATGGATAAGCCTATAGAATCTCGAGGGGTTTAATGCACAACAGATTTGGGCTATGTTCTTCGATGGGCATACCCCACTGAGGAAATTGTTTCAATGTGAACATGTAACATCCCGCTCGGGCACGTTGAGTGAACTTATTCTTTGAGGACACTTGCTCGCAAGTGATCTGGATTTTATGTTATTAAACTTTTGATGTTGATTATGATGCAATATGGATTGATGACATGTTGTTTTACTACATTGACATAGACAGGTGCTATTGACTCAATTTTGCTGAGTGTGTAGGGTTTTGGACCTTGAGGATGCAGAGGCATCGATGGAACCCCTTGGACTCTGGATCGAGTCAGGGAGTGTGCCATAGGGGTTTGATTGTTTTACTATGATATTAGTGCATCTAACTAGATGATATGATATGGTTATGTTCTAACATGATTTGTGCTGATGCAGGTTGACGATAGCTTGCCGACGAGACTCACATATGGAGTAAAGGGGTCACACATGACTACCAGAAAGGTTGAGGGAGAGGTGTGGATAGCAGCCCTGCCACAACCTACTAGCACTCCCACCTTGGCTCGAACTGTAGGTTAACGATTACCTAGTTCGAGAGGACCCATGATGTCGTGAGGGAAGACTGTGACAGTTGCTCATGATGATTCTAAGGGGCACGCAATAAGGTGGGGGCCTTATTCCTTAGAAGCCCTTATTCTCCCACAATTTCAACTGGAAAAGTGTTGACTCCAGGGGTTATTGATGTCTACCAATCAGTCAAGAGGTGAGTGGCACCCTTGGAGCACGTAGTGCATCCTGAAGGGCACGTCGCACGAGGGAATAATTGAGGTGAGTGGCACCCTTGGAGCACCTAGAGCGTCCTGAAGGGCACATCGCTTTGATGATGATAGAGGGATGAACCTAGATGGCCCTAAGACAATTAACATGTTAGGAAATTTTAAAACAACTTCCCTAATTAAATGTCACCTAGTTCAGAATCTAAGTTCTAAGTCTAAAATTTCGCTAGGGGTAAAATTTTGTCTACTTTCAATATATATATATATATATATATATATATATATATATAATAATGAAATTTAAAATAAAAACCACTTAAGTAATAATTTTGGTAACATGAAGAGAGTAAGAAATTAAATAAAATTCAGTGGATATAAAATGTAAAGAGGCAATTAATTATTTTAACTTTTGATAGTTTAAAAAGATACTAAATTAATAATAAAAGGAAAAAGAGGTTAAATTGCATAACTGCCATTTTTAGCTCTAATAAAAAGGGGAAAGAGGGAAAATATAAAAATTAGGAACTAGGGAAATGAGGTAACATAAAAAGGGAAAGAGGGGAACTTAAGGTAAAAAGCGGGAAGTCAACTTAGTAAAGAATCCGCATTTAAGAAATTTCTAATTTTAAACTGAATTAGCAATTTTATAATAGGGAAAGCCTTTAAAACCTGTAAGGGAATCTAGGGACACCTAGGAGTGATTCTAGGAGTAACTCTAGCTGGGTGAGGGAAATAAAGGTAATTACTTAATTAAAGAAGTTAATTCATGGAGGATTGTAGGGGATGAGGTACACTTATACGGAGAGGAAATTTAGGAATTTATCGTTAAAACTTTAATTAATTGAGATTTTAGGAAAGAAAGGAAGTTCGAGACTCTATAAAAAAAAGGAAGGAGAAGGATGAAGGATCATCTTCTGTTTGCGTAACATTACGCTACAAAAATAGTGACTTGACTGATTACTTGTGGGGAGTTGGGATACCCAACTCGGAGAGGAGTGGTAGCTCGGCCTTGCGAGGCAAGATGGGAGCTAGATGTAACCTTTGGATAGTGTGTGTGGCCCCTTTGCGGCTCGGGGGGCTAAGGGGAAAGAAGAGTACCCCTAGCGTTGGCTGGGAGGTACCAATGTAGTCTTGACAGTCGGCGAGCGGGATTTGCAAGGAGCGCATGGACGACACTCGGAGCAGGCAAAAGGGTAATCGTATGCTTCTTTATTGAATGATAGAATGTTGTAGGATTTAGGATGTAGTTCTGCATGCTTAATGGATAATCTGGCGGAAAACAAAAAAAAAATGATTAAATTGCATGTCTGCATGTTTTTCATTGGTATTATGGAATTGGGTAGATTTATCGATTTTCTGCCTACATTTATTTGGAAACTGAAAAGAAAAAAAGAAAACATTTAAACATTTTGAGTGTGCGTTTTTGGGTACCCTGATTGGGACCAGTGTTTTGTGGTTGTGTCTGTGATATAACGGGGTACTGGAATGAAAAATGAATTCAATATCAGTCTGCAATTTCTTACACAAAACTCAACAACTTGATTATATTAAAACTCAGCGATTCGACTGGTGGAATGGTAATGTAAAGAATTCAATCTCAGTCTGCAATTTTGTTTATATCTCAGATAGGCCTCTGCCGATAATAGTTTCTATTGGACTGCCACCTTTTAATTATATATTCAAGAGCAATATTAATGGTCTCTAGATAGTGGGTGAATCCAAACTCTGGTCTTTAGATGGCGTTTCTTTTTAAGAATTACATTAGCCAATCATTTTGATGGATAGCATCCCTGTGTTAACCGTTTTATTTTGGCAAATAACTTAAAGCAATCCTTTTATTTTTTGGTTAATGTTTTAGGTTACCAGAGTGCTTCTCCACTGAATTTATTCCTGTACCTTAACCATTAAACACTCTACCCAACCAATGCAATTCATGCTTTTGCCAATGAATCATCGGAGCGCTCCTCCAGTCACTCTACTCCATTGCATTCTCGCCATTATTTGCATTCCAGTTTGTTTTTTTTTTTCTTTCCGCAGTCTAGCATATTGAACTGAGGATTCACAAATGTCATCCCTATCTTGGCTACAGAAGACTTGGTGTGGGCTGTCGATGAGACTTGAAGGAAGGATACTGTATATGAAAACCTTGCACTTGTCCCGTCCCTTTATGGTCTTATCATTTCGCTAGTATTCAAACGCTTTGAAGTCACTCAGTCACTTGTGTTTTTGAGGATTTGAGCACCGTTGAGTATTTCTTCATGACCCAACGTGCACAGGCTCCAACCCTCTATCCCCTGTAAATTGTGATTACTTACCTTCCTTACCTTACGCCGTCGCAGTCACCCCACAATTGGGCCACTGCCTCTCTGCCTTTCCCCCACCTGTGATGTGACTGGGATGCTGACCCGCATTCCACCTGTCCTGGCAGAGAATTTTAATTGATAATTATGAATGGCTCAGGAGAAAATGGGGGTATTATCACTATTTTCAATCTTCTGAGTAGAACCTTCCTTTACAATAGAGTGGAAGCGATGGTTACAACAGAGATGTCAAATCGAAAGCAACAAATGGTAGTGCGGTTTCCTCGTGGGTTTCTGAAATACCTGAGTAACTGATGCGTGGCTATTTTTATATCAGTTTACTACTTTTTAATGGGTGTTGGGACTACAACTATATTTAAATTAGCTAGCGTACCCACCTATTGTGATTATAACTATACTATAGCAGTTAAATTGGGTAACGATTTTAATCGTTTTAAAACTTCTACTTTAGTTGAATTTTTTTTACCTTGTTTTTATATATATAAATTTTATTGGTTTACAATTTAAAAATACCATTTAAATTTAAATAAACTTTAGTGTTTTACAATTTAAATAAATTTGATTGTTTTACAATTTGTTTTACTTTTTATGTAAATTTTATTGTTTTACAATTTACAATTCATAATTAAGGTGATCAAATTTAGTATGATTACAACACCTTCGCTAAATTATAATTGAGACTTATGCCAAGACAAACTAAATAAAAAGAAGGAATATGTATGTTTAGGAACTGGTCCAGATTTATATGTATAGCTACCTTAAATTTTGTCATAGATCAAATTGTGCACCATATTAAGAATATTGTCAAATGGAAAATGATGGGAGAATTGTTGGAGTCATGGTTACGTAGCTCTAAATTCACTTGCGCCTTGAATTAATTTGATAGCGCTATTGCATCTTGAATAAATGAGAAGCATGGTTGATGAAGTAATCATTCTTTTAGCACTTTTAAAATCAAGTAGGTTACTCTTGCGCCTTTAGGAGATGTTGAAGTTTGATCAAATTGTAAGTTTATAATAGAATTTGTACCCCTTGAAGTTTTAGGATGTGAGATTTATTACGTAAATTGACTACCTTGTTCCATGAATTAATTGATATTATTTTGCACCATGATAGGTATGGACGGACATGGGTGTAGTCACTTCATCCGCCACCAAAAATGTTAGTTACAGTTGAATTTAATGAATGTTTAATCCCGCACCTTGAAGTAAAGTAGATGACCACCTTTGCACCTTGAATTAAAATAAAGTTGATTACATTGTGCACAAACTTATGTCATGTTATGATGGATTTAGTAAATCAAACTGTCTTGCCCCGTGGAATGTATGTGATGTGTGATTGATTCATATAAATTTATCGTGCAGTGATTTTCATTAATGTTGGTTGATTTAGCATATTTAGTTTCGGCCTTGATTGGGTTAGTGGGACGTAGACACCTCCTTGTTACTCAGAACAATCACCATCCATGAGACCTTAAATGGTCAAAATCGATGGGAACCTAGGCTTGAGTGTTGCTTATGTGTCCTGGAGGTCCTAACCATTGCAAGGTATGATGGGCGGGTAGTCAGTCTTATTTATTTTTTCGGTTGATTATTGTTCATTGCTTGCAGATGCTTGATGTGTGTCTTAGGTCATTATGTTGTGGTCACGGTTTCATACGTCATTTTCGTCATTGTGTTTCAATGTAGAGTAGAATGTATTTACTACCCTTGTACACACGCACACACAGAAAAAAAAAAAAATCGCACTTGTCGTAAGAGGTTGTTGTTGTATGAAACAGGTGGTATGTTACATATGATATCAGAGCGGGTTCAACCCGTGACTTGGGATTGCTACGACTTTCGTTGATGTGAATGATTGATTATACTGTTGCTGATCGAGTTGACTTGTGTGCATGCAAGTAATCATGGTTAGAGGATGTCGCGGAGGTAGACGACAGGGTGCTAGGGGAGGAGGTGTGATGCCTACAGTAGCATCCACGCCTGAGGGGTTGAACCCCCAGGGAGATGAGCAGGTTCTCGGGCAGGAGCATATAGCAGTTGGCGATGTAGTCAGAATGATGAGATATTTTTAGCGCATGTCTGAGGCACTGATCAGTCATTTGGACAGAGATGAGGCCAGGGAACCAACACCCACTGAGGTTCCACTGCGCTCTCCGGTTAGTACTGGTAGCATTCATGGTGAACTTGAGAAGGTCAAATTTCTTGAGTTCTTTGGTGCCCCGGATGACGCAGTCACTGAGGCATGGTTGGAGAACATGGCGATGTGCTTCGCACTTCGCGATTATACCTCCAACATGAAGGTCCACATGGAGGTCTTTCAACTGAAGGGGAGCGCTCTTCTTTGGTGGAAGATGATCCTATCGTAGTTGAACATGGCCATCGAAGACGTGTCATGGGAACTGTTCGAGGAACGGTTCCGAGAGAGGTACCTTTCAGAGGAATTCATTGAGCGTCAGCTCAATGAGTTCAACGCCTTACGATAGGGAGGTCATACGGTGCTCGAGTACGAGGCCCGTTTTATGGAGCTGTTCTGGTATGCTTCGCACCTTAACACTGAGAAACTTAAGGTCAACAGGTTCGTGTTCGGCCTAACTGCAGCCTGCATGCAAAGGTTAGGATTTTGATGCCTCAAACCTTGCATGATGTCGTCCAAAAAGCCCTCATAGCAGAGGAAGAGCTTATCAGTGGGGGTTAGACCAGGACTCTAGCGAGACCAGCAGGGCAGGTTTCATCTGGAGCATAGCAGCATCAGACACTAGCGAGACATACACTAGGATATCGTGGTTTCCAGAGGGGATCCTCTTTCCCTACACCTCATCGACCGACGCCTCAACAGCCGACACCTTATCGGGGACCACATCATTAGCAACAACATCACCCACAATAGTAGCAGTTTAGGCCTGTTCAACATAACAGACCAAGGTTCTAGGCCGGTGGGCCATCATCTTCTACTTTAGGTACCAGGACTACTGGGCCAAAGAAGGGGTGTTGGATGTGTGGGGAGAAACACTATCAACGCGACTTCACTGTGGAGAGGACTAAAGCGACCAGATCAGTCGGACCCACTACCGTGGGAGATATGGGCAAGGCCCATCAGATTCATGCAGTGGTGAATAACCGCAAGGAAGAGCATCAGTCGATTGTGCTCGAGATGATAGGTACCATCGCTGACCAGACCCTTAGTATTTTGATAGATCTCGGTGCTACTGAGAGTTTCATTTCCGGTGCAGCACTAAAAAGGATTAAGGTAATGGTAGTCAAACATGATGAGTTTAGCTTCATGGAGATGGCTTTGGGAGCCAAACAAAAGGTTGGAGGAAAGGTTATGGGCTGTGTCCTTAACCTGGGAGGGTTTGTCACAAGGGCCAACTTGTACGTCACTACCCTAGGATCTTATGATGTCATGATTGGTATGGACTGGCTGGAATCGCATGAGGCAATACTCAACTGTAAGACAAAACGATTGATCTTAGTCGATGACGAGGGACAGAGACGTGTGATTGTAGGATGGAACCAGGGAGTTTCCATGAGGTTCATCTCTTCCTTATAGTTATGGAAGAGTATGTGTAAGGGGTGCAAGATTTATGCGATCCTTGCGTTAAACGAGAAGGGAGTAGCAGAAGGTCTAGAACACCTTCCGGTGGTGAGAGAGTTTGCGGACGTGTTTCCAGAGGAGTTACCGGGGATGCCGCTAGAGAGGGAATTGAGGTTTACCATAGACCTAAAACTAGAGACTGAACCAATAGAAAGAACGCCTTATCGGATGTCAACCCCAGAGTTACAAGAGTTGAAAATGCAACTGAAGGAGTTGTTGGACCTGGGACTGATATGTCCTACTGTGTCACCATGGGGTGCACCTTTTATTTTCATACAAAATAAGGACGGATCGTGGAGGCTTTGTATTGACTACCATCAACTAAAAAAGGCCGAGAATTAACGATCTATTTGATCAAATGAAAGGTGCGACGGTGTTCTCCAAGATCGATTTGCGATCAGGGTATCACCAGTTACGGATCAAGGAGGATGGTGTCCCTAAGACCGCCTTTAAGATGAGGTTTGGACATTATGAGTTTACTGTTTTACAGTTTGGACTGACAAACATCCCAAGGGTATTTATGAGATTGATTAATGGGGTGTTCCACGAGTACTTGGACAAGTTCATCCAAGTGTTCATTGACGATATTTTGATTTACTCTCATACGACGGAGGAGCATGACGAGCACCTGTGCTTGGTACTACAGTGTCTACGAGAGCACAAATTGTATAGGAAGTTGTCCAAATGCTCATTTGATCAATCGAAGATTCACTACTTAGGGCATGTCATCTCCGATGAAGGTATCATCATGGATCCAGCCAAGGTCGAGGCTATTATCGAATGGCCTGCACCTACAAATGTCCCGAAAGTGTGTAGCTTCATGGGTTTAGCAAGATACTATCGACGGTTCATCGAGGGATTTTCGAAGATAGCAAATCTGATCATGGAGTTGCCGAAGAAGAATAACAAGTTTGTATGGATTGAAAAATGCATGGAAGCATTTCGGAGGCTCAAGGAATTGTTGACAACCGCACCGATACTAAAGGTCCCTGACATGGATGAAAACCTCTTGGTATGCACTGACGCATCCAAGGAAGGTTTAGGCAGAGTCTTGATGCAAGACGGCCGAGTGATTGCTTACATTTCGAGGAAACTGAGAAGGCATGAGGAGAAATACGCGATACACAATTTGGAGTTATTAGAAATCGTATATGCCTTGAAGGTTTGGAGACACTACCTTGTTGGAAAAAAATTTGAACTAAAGATTGATCATTGTGGACTACAACACATATTTACACAAAGTGACCTGAATGCATGACATCGACATTGGTCATAATTGCTTAGCGAGTACGAATTTGAGATTACTTACATAAAGGGAACAGTGAATCGAGTGGCAGATGCATTGAGTTGGAGACCACGCATCTTTTCAGTGTTGCCTCTTCAAACGAATCTACGTGAAAAGATTCCAACTTTACAGCGTGACGATGACTGGTACAAAGAGGTCGAGGGTTTTATCGGACAAAACTCAATGATGGTACCACGATTTGAGGGATTTTCATTTGATGGCGATGGTTTATTGAGGTTTAAAGGTTGGATTTACGTGTTTCCAAACAACAAGTTGAGGATGTTGATCCTAAGCGAGGCTCATAGAGAAGTATACATGGCTCACCCGGGAGTCACGAAGATGAGGGTAGACCTTAAACCCTTATTCTTCTGGAAGGGAATGAAGGCAGACATAGTCAACTATGTGTCCAAATGTCTAGAATGTTAGCAGGTAATGGATGAACATAGACACCCAGTAGGATTGCTACAACAACATGCCATTTCAGAATCAAAATGGGAGGTTATTTCAATGGATTTTATTGTTGGATTTCAACGGACGGCAAGGAGACATGACTCGATTTTCGTAGTAGTAGACACTCTGACGAAGAGTGCTCACTTTATTCCTGTGTGTACGACACATCAGGCACCTGACATAGCTAGAGTTTTCATCAGTGAGATTATGAGACTGCATGGCGTGCCTAAGAGGATTATATCCGATCGAGGATTGGTGTTTACTGGATGATTTTGGACGAGTTTCCAAGAGGTCTTGGGAACCCAACTTAACTTTAGTACTGCGTATCACCCAGATACTGAAGGGCAGACTAAACGAACAAACCAAACCTTGGAGGACATGTTGCGCATGTACATAATGGACCAACAAAAGTGTTGGGAAGAATTCTTCCCACTAGTGGAATTCGCTTACAACAACAGTTACCAGAGCACCATTAAGATAGTGCCTTTCGAGTTTCTTTACGGGAGACCGTGTCGGACGCCCTTGAGTTGGGATTGGCTTGAGGATAGGGTCCTGGTGGGACTAGAAGTGATCTAAGAAATGGAAGAGAAAATGCAAACAATAAAAACAAAGGATTAAAGAAGTGTAGGATCGACAGAAGAGTTATGTCGATGCGTACCATGTCGACCGTAGTTACGAGGTCAGTGATCAAGTCTTCTTACGGCTTAAACCACATAAGAGTTCGATCAAGTTTGGGAAGGGAGCTAAACTCTCTCCTAGGTTAGTGGGACCTTTAGAGATTGTGGAGAGAAAGGGGCCTATGGCCTATCGACTAGCCTTGCCTGATTCTTTGAGGCATATGCACGATGTTTTTCATGTATCAGTTTTGAGACATTATATTAGTGATCCTACACATGTTATTGACATGCGTTCCTTGCAGGTATCGGATGAGAGAGAGCTCACGGCTGAGCCGGTCTGCATATTAGATCATCGTGTTCAACAGTTACAATGTCAAACGGTAGATGAGGTCAAGGTCCAGTGGGACAATTATAGTCTGCAATCGGCGACCTGGGAGGACACATATGATATGCGCCAACAATTTCCATTTTTGTTTGATAGATAGACATATGATATTGTCATATACTTTATTTATGCATTATACTGTGAAACTTCGGGATGAAGTTTAGACCAAGAGGGGGTGTATGTAACATCCCGCTTGGGCGCGTTGAGAGAACTTATTCTTTGAGGACACTTGCTCGCAAGTGATATGGATTTTATGTTATTAAACTTTTGATGTTGATTATGATGCGTTATGGGTTGATGACATGTTTTTTTACTACATTGACATAGACAGGTGCTATTGACTCGATTTTGCTGAGAGTGCAGGGTTTTGGACCTTGAGGATGCAGAGGCATCGATGGAACCCCTTGGACTTCAGATCGAGTTAGCGAGTATGCCATAGGGGTTTGATTTTTTTACTATGATATTAGTGCATCTCACTATTAGGACCACACAATGTACCTTTTTTCCTATATTTTTTTGCCACTATTACAGTCTTGATCACCCACATTTAAACTCATACTATCACTTTATCTGATCATTCCAAAGGTATACAAACGCCCCTTCTCATTAATATATGTTTAATCTGTTTTGCATAATATTTTACATCACTCTCGTACTTAAACCATTGATTAGAAATGTATAAGTGTTCAAACTGCAGATTAGCATTTGAGGCCTGTTGCTGAAACACAGAGCTGTTACACAGTCCAAGGTCGCTGATGCTGAAACAAAGAGCTGTTATACAATTTAGAGTCGTTGATGCTGAAACACAAGAGTTGTTATACAATTCAGAGTCACAGATGCTGAAACACAGAGGAAGTTGCCCAGGACCAACGATGCTGAAACACAGAGATGTTACACAGTTTATAGTCGCAGATGCTGAAACACAGAGGAAGCCGCTAGGACCGATGATGCTGAAACACAAAGGAAGCCGTTACACAGTCAACGGTCAACAAGCAACTCGAAGCACCAACCATCGCTCCTACATAATGCCGACACAATCAAGAGTGCAATTCACGTGGCTCAAACAACCCGCGAATTGCGACGTTGAAACAACATCAGCAGCAATGAGAAGAAGCTATTACTCCATCCGTAACAACAATACCTCATTCAGCACATGTAATAGAATCCTGTTGTGCGAGACTAGGACATCCTATTCTGGTTTAGAAAGTAGATCCGACTAAAGATAGGACTCAGATACACATTGTAATTTTTGATCAATTGTGTCGAAGGGGTCCCCTCTTTAAATAAGAGGGAATCACCATTCGAAAAGAGGAAGTTTTTATGTATTAAGAAAGCTTCGAGAGAGAGAGGGACGTATTTTCATTTCCAGATTGTAATATGATATTTTGATAGATGAATAAAAGACTGCTTTGAATATCCTTCTCTAGCTTTCTCGTTTCAGGGGAATCTTGTGAGAAGGGAGGGCCCACCTTCTTCACAAGATTCACCCGTTAGTTTTAGAGTGTGTTAGTATAATCTCTGTTTTTACTTTGATTAACTTTTGTCTGCTGAAACACTACTTTTAATGAATTCCGCTTTGCTGAAACACTACTGAAATATGTCTTGTTAAAGAACTCAGTTTATTTTCATGAAGTTTCTAACCCTTTTTAGCAGTAATCTTGTGTGATGATTTTCTGTAAGTGTGTTAGCCAGAGACTGGGTTAAGGGTTCCTGCTCAGAAAGGAAGGGATCAGAAGATCTTGTTCATTGTAGATTTCAATTACTTCTGCAAGTGTGTAAGCAAAAGATTGGGTTAAGGGTTCCTGCTCAGAAAGGAAGGAATCAAAATACCTTGTTCTCTGTAGATTTCAATTACTTCTGCAAGTGTGTTAGCCAGAGACTGGGTTAAGGGTTCCTTCTTAGAAAGGAAGGGATCAGAAGACCTTGTTCTCTGTAGATTTCAATTACTTCTATAAGTGTGTTAGCAAGAGATTGGGTTAAGGGTTCCTTCTCAGAAAGGAAGGAATCAGAAGACCTTGTTCTCTGTAGATTTCAATTATTTCTGCAAGTGTGTTAGCCAAAGAATGGGTTAAGGGTTCCTTCTCAAAAAGGAAGGGATCAGAAGACCTTGTTCTCTGTATATTTCAATTACTTCTGCAAGTGTGTTAGAAAGAGATTGGGTTAAGGGTTCCTGCTCAGAAAGGAAGGAATCAGAAGACCTTGTTCTCTGTAGATTTCAATTATTTCTGCAAGTGTGTTAGCCAGAGACTGGGTTAAGGGTCCCTGCTCAAAAAGGAAGGGATCAGGAGATCCTATTCTCTGTAGATTTCAGTCATTTTCCACAAGTGTGCTAATCAAAAATAGGGCTTAAGGTTTTTTCTTAGAAAGGAAGGAATTAGATGGCTCTGTTCTCTACTAGATAGAATTAACTTTCTCCGCATTGCTATTTCCATGAAAGTATGTTCATCAGAAATAAGGTGTTGAAGTTCTGTTGAGAGTAAGGGTCCTGTTCTCTGGTTACAGAATAGTTATTCTTTCCTGTTGCAATTGTTATTTTAATGTAATCCAGAATTCTTTAGATTCATCTTTATAGATCTGCAATAGGTAGGTTGCTTTCCTGTAATTCAAGTCAGCACTTCAGTTCATTCAAGGCAAGTGTGATTAATATAGTTTTCTTTACTACAACTCTAAGTTGCTTTTTGAATTGAGCATATATAGTGCGTGGTTATCTTTGAGATAAACAGACTTCCCTGGGTTGATAATTTATGTAGCACTTGATTGTTTGAGTTAATTAAGCAATTATAGTGACCAACATTTTGGCGCCGTTTCCGGGGAAGGTAGCTATAGATTTCAAAAGCACTTATGATTTCTTTTCTTTAGATAAAAAGATTGCATGAAATACCCCAAAGACACTAACCCTACAGGTGGAAAGGGAAAAGGAAAAGGAGGAAGAAAGACTTACATTGACGAGATTATATCAAAGTCTGAATCTGCTGCTCAACAACCAAACCTTCGAAAACAAAACTCCCAGCCTTCATTTCAAGCAATTTTTGGAACAGGGAAAGAAGTTTGGAGTCCCGAGACAGTCCAGAAGCCAGTAGGAGACATTGAGGACAGAGCAAGTGCAGCAGGGGAGCAGACAGAGGAAAACATGGATGAGTACAATGAAGAATTGCATCACGAAGAACAGGCAGGTCCTAAAGGAGAGGTAAAAGATGAAAACTCTTTTTCTACATTAGGATTTCCTATTGGCGATCTCCCTAGAGGAGTAGCCCCCATGAAAAAAATTCCACTCTTAGCATTACCCAATTTTCATGGTTTATCTTCAGAGGATCCTGATGAATTTCTGTTTGAGTTTGATATATTATGCAGAAGTTATGATTACGTTTCTTATACTCAGAAATTAAAGTTATTTCCAACAACACTAAAAGGAAATGCACTGAGATGGTTTATGAGTCTTGGAAGCCATGTAATCACAACATGGGACCAAATGAAACCTAAATTCCTGAACAAATACCAGGACTACTGTCGAACAAGGGAAAAGAAGGAGGAGCTATTTAAGATGATGCAAAAAGAAGATGAGAACCTGGAGGACTTTGTGGAAAGGCTACAATACAATCTACAAATATCCAGTCACCCCAATGTAAGTAAAGACATTCTTAAAACTATATTATTAAAAGGAGTAAGGGATGACTCTCTGGATATGTTGAATATTCCTGGGAAAGGGGACATATCTAAGGAATCATACGATGAAATTGTTAATTTATGCAAAAGATGTTCAAGAGGAGCTTCAAGAAACAAATGAAACAGCAGGGACACCACATTTTCAAGAGTCCAAAAATCAGCCAGTGGGGGAGAAACAAGAGCTGAGATAGGTAATTTACTTGAAGGTTTTAAAACTGAAATGTTAAGCTCTTTTGCCTCACAAATGGATACCCTGCAGATTAAGAAAAAACAAGCAGAAACGGAAGCAGCCTTGTCCATCTTTTGTTCTCAATGCAGAGATAAGCACCCACGAAGAGAATGTCCACTGGACAAAAATCCAATATGCACTATCTATGATAAAGATCATGATACCCAAAATTGTCCATCTTTACCAGGGATCAAAGCAGCATTACAACCAATGGACGAAGAAGCTGAAGATGTCTATCTGATGACACAAAGGAGACAATGGAAACCGCAGGGACAAGGTATGAACTCTAACATGCCATTTGCATCTTCTAACCGTTGGAATAATTATTCTTCTTTAAATCAAATGAGTTACCCCCCCTACAATCAAATGCAATACCCTAATCAAATGAATTACCCATCCATGCAACAAACTTACCCACCCATGCAACAAAATAACCCACCCTTTGTTGATCCCTCAATGTGGACCCTTGGCCCCCACAACAACAACAACCATATCAGAATCAATGGAATCAAAATTGGAGAGGACAACAACCCCCCTTTCAAAATCAATTACCTCAACTCCTACAACCACTCTCCTTACCAGCAGGTACTCCTCCAAACAACCAAACAATGAGACCCTAGCTACCTATACAACCTAACCCCAACCCAAATAATAAAGTTGTGCAATGCATTGATATTTATAACCAGCCTACACTTTCTCTTCTCCCTGCGCAATGAAATGATATTCATCTTAGATCTAGGAGAATAGAGGAACCTACCATAGCTGATGTTACCTCTTCTGATAAAGAGGAAACACAAGAGCATGATGTACCTGAAAAGGTACAATCATCCTCTAACAATGCTGCTGAAACAACACCACCATTTCCTGAGCGTTTAGCCTTAACTAAAATGCCGGAACCACCAGCCTTTAATCTTCTAGGGGAATTACAAAATTTATATGTCAAAATTCCTCTACTACAAGCACTCTGAGACGTACCAATCTATGCTAGGACAATGCAAGATATTTGTGTTAAAAATCCTGGTAGGAAAACTAAGGATCCCCTTACAGTCCATGTTATGGGAGACCTGTCTGCACTAATGTCAGGTAAAACTCCCCCAGTTAAATATGGTGATCCTGACCACCCTACCATTACAGTACAAGTAGGAAAAACGATAATCCCTCGAGTTCTGGTAGACCTAGGTGCAACCATCAATATCATGACTTTGGAAACCTTACAACTGCTACAATTACAAAATGAAGTCAGAGAAACCCCAACTATCCTAGAATTGGCTGATCGATCCACAATTAAACCAGAAGGAGTCATTGAAGA
>ML832982.1:46190-63286 GCA_009831015.1 Picea engelmannii
ATGCTGGATACTACAGAAGATTTATTAAGAATTTTTCCAAAATAGCTTCTCCCCTGTTTGTTTTACTGATGAAAAATGCTGAATTCAAATGGACTAATTTTTGTCAAGAAGCATTTAATACACTTAAACATCAGTTATCTACAACTCCTATCCTTAGAGGAACTGATTGGACACTTCCCTTTCACATATCCTCTGATGCTTCAGATACTTCTATAGAAGCTGTCTTGGGACAAGAATAAGATCATCTCCCTTATGCTATATATTTCATCAGCAAAAATATGACCCCTGCTGAACTCAATTATACAGTCACCGAGAAGGAATTCTTAGCAGTTATCTATGCAATTAATAAATTTAGACATTATATTACTGGCTATTCTACTTTTGTCCATACTGATCACTCAGTTATCAAATACTTAATGAATAAACCTATCACAAATGCTAGAGTCACCAGATGGCTACTGTTATTGCAAGAATTTGATATTACAATTGTAGATAGACCAGGAAAAGAGAATGTAGTTGCTGATTTCCTTTCTCGATTGACACCTGATGATGATACCCTAGTAGATGATTCCTTTCTTGATGAATATCTATTTGCAGTTTCTGATCACTCACCTTGGTATGCAGATATTACTAACTACTTGGTTGCAGGGAAGTTACCATCACACCTATCCTATCAAGAGAAAAAAAGTATTATTCATCAAAGTGCTCGGTATAGTTGGATAAGTGGGTACCTTTTCCATACAGAAGCTGATCAAGAAATTCGAAGGTGTATTAGAGAAGATGAGGTGTATGATCTATTAAAAGATTGTCATGATGGCCCTTGTGGAGGGCATTTTGCTGATAAGAGGACAACACATAAAATTCTCAGGATGGGGTACTATTGGCCCTCACTCTTCAAGGATGCAAAGAAATATGTCTAGGCCTGTGATAGCTGCCAAAGAGTAGGCCAACCTAATCATAGAGATGAAATGCCATTAAACCCCCAGGTAGTACTTGAACCATTTGAAAGATGGGCCTTATAATTTATAGGACCCATCAACCCTCCATCCAATCAAAAAGTTTATATAGTGGTCTGCACAGAATACATGACTAAATGGGTGGAAGCCAAGGCACTCCACAGAGCGACTGAAGAAGCAATTATAAATTTATTATTTAAAGACATCTTCACCAGATTTGGAATGCCAAGAGAATTAGTTATAGATGGAGGACCTCCTTTCACTTCTCATGGGTTCAAAGCCACCCTTCACAAATATCATATTCAACAGAGAATGAATACAGCATACCACCCCCAAGCTAATGGACAGGTGGAAAGCACAAACAAAGTAATAGAAGCCATTCTCACAAAAACAGTGAAGGAAAATAGAAAGGATTGGTCCTACAGGCTCGCTGAAGCACTATGGGCCTACAGAACTACCTGGATAAATACTATAGGATTCTCTCCCTATGAATTAGTCTATGGAAAGAGTGTTGTCTTTCCTGTGGAATTTGAGATAAAAACCTTAAGGACTGCATTAGCTGTCAACCTTGATTTAACCGATGCATAGACAGCCAAGTTGCAACAACTTAATGCACTAGAGGAGAAAAGACTAGATGCCATTCAGCAAACAACCATAATTCAACAACAAAGATCAAAATGGCATGACAAAAATATCAAGAACAAGCAGTTCCAAAAAGGTAATTGGGCCCTACTGTATGATTCCCGGTTCAAAGAATTTCAAGGGAAACTGCGTACAAGATGGCTTGGACCTTACAAAGTAGACACAGTTTTCCCTAATGGAACAGTAAGGCTCCTCACAATCGATGACTCTAGAACTCCGTTACTTGTAAATGGTCATCGGCTCCGTCTGTACCAGCGACCTATTTCTAAAGAAGATTTTAAGGCTACATGCATGGCAGACGCCCATTTTCTCTTCGTTGAGGGGGTTTCTACCCCTAATTGTAATTAATTCTTTTAAGTTAAATTCTTTAGTATTAGATTAGATTAGATTTTATTTACTAATAATCCCTGTCAAGAAATACCATGTTACAGTCGATTTTTGCAGATTCCCGATCGAAGCACAGCCACTAAGAAAGGACGATCCTACTTCAAAGAGACAAGCTTTCCCAATGTTGAAACACCACCATTCAACACTTTTGACTTTCTTCCGATGTTGAAACACCACCGTTCAACACTCTTGATCTTTCCCGATGCTGAAACACCATTGTTCAACACTCTTGACTTTCCCCAATGCTGAAACACCACCGTTCAACACTCTTGACTTTCCCCAATGCCGAAACACCACAGTCAACAATTTGTTCCTTTTCTTCATTACCACTACCACCAACCCCACACCTAATCCCCTGTCATTGATCGACGAAACAACATCGTCCAACAATTGTTTCGCCTTTTTCTTTCCCGTTGCTGAAACACTATTGCCAGCAACTTTTCATCATTTTTCCCGATGTTGGAACACCACTGTTCAACACTTTTTATTTTTCTTACTCCCAAAACACTACGGTCTGCCCTTTCCTCACCATTCTTCATCGACGAAACAACACCGTCCAACAATTGTTTCGCCTTTTTCTTTCCCGTTGTTGAAACACTATTGCCAGCAACTTTTCATCATTTTTCCCGATGCTGAAACACCACCGTTCAACACTCTTGACTCTTCTCCGATGCTGAAACACCACCGTTCAACACTCTTTACTTTCCTCCGATGCTGAAACACCATTGTTCAACAGTTTTTCATAGTTTCTCATCACCGAAACAACACTGCCTAGCAATTGTTTCGTTCTTTTCTGTTGCTGAAACACCATTCTTTCAACATCATCTGTCAGTAAGCTTGTACGCCCTCATATTTTAGCTCGTCCTTCCAGTCAGCAAACCCTCGACACAATTCATCTATTAGATCAAAATTCTCTGCCACGACAGGACTACCATGGACATGCATGATATTTTGTTTACAGAACGAATCAAAAGGTAAGGCGAGGTATGTAAATTTTATGTAATTCAATTAGACTATAGTTAATGAGAAAGATTCTATATCATTATGACCGCTCAAGTGCAATCATTACTAGTCGCACTTGACGGGAGGGGAGGACACATCAAATCTTCGATACCATCATTTCACACAAATTCACCACCGCCACCCCTACTTAACCACCTTATCGCCCATTTGACCGCCATTTTGCATAATGTCGCTCGAAAAACTCACTCTACGCAGAAGCTGATACTCAAACTCTTGAAGCTGTATCTTACCGAGCTGGTAGCCATGGGAGGATCTTTCATACAGAATGAACCTGCCACCACAACACTGTTAGAACATTACCCAGCAGCTTATCAAATCTTTCGGCAGGCAGGTTGGCTCAGTTACTTCCAGAGACTCCAGTGGTATACTGAACAACAGGTCCTGCAATTCACCCTAAATCTTCAAGAGGACCATTCCATAGTCGAATGAGTCTGAATCTCAGTAATAGAATAAGATATAGTAGAGGTCTCGGGCCTCCCTATCGACGACACTCGCATGTTCAGCTGAAAACATATCATTCAGAATGTTCAGCAGAACTTCTTCTTGCTAGAAGAATGAATTGAACTTAAAGGCATAGGTGTTCAACTCAGCTCATTGCCACCCCCATGGCCGGAAGTTGCAAGATTCATCAAACATTACCTGACCTGCGAGGGCCGATACCAGGTAGTTTATCAGCATGACTTCCTTCTGTTATCTCATTTAAGGCATAATCGACGGGTCAATATTCCTTATTATTTGCTGGGATGTTTGAAAAATATGGCGCATTATTGCAGAAAGGCTAAAGATCCCACCCTTTCAGTCACCCATCACCGTCTTGTCCAATTAATCATCCAAAGGGGTTTTTCTCAACAAAACCCTCCACTAAATAATCCACCCATAAACCCCCAAGCAGCTGCCGAAATTCCTGAAAACTTCCAGGAGCAGCAACTGCAAAATCCCCCAGACCCTCCAGAAGTACCCAATAGCCCGCCCACAGCACCAATCAGTCCAATCAATTCCCCTACCATACCAAACCCGCCTCATACCTTACCATAGTCATCCACTCCCGCCCTTCATATTCTTAGTGATGACTCTGAACCAAATAATTCCCCTCGCCCCATCATTGAGGAAAGACCTTCATGAAAACGAAAACAAATTCCCCCCTTTCCATCCTTCTTATGAAAAAAGTGAACAAAGACCTCAACAAGGCCACCTATTCTTACCACTACCCGAGAACCCCCACCCATTCGACTGATACCCCGTACACCTCCAACCTCCCAAAACATGGGATGTTTGCCTATTCCACCCATGGGCACTGAAACACAAGAACCAGATGCCCAGGGTGTTGCCACATCATCTGTCTCAAATAAAGTAGCTGAAACACAAGAACCAACTACCCATTCAGTGGCTGAAACACAAGAACTAGCCATAGCTGAAACACAAGAAACAACTACGACTGAAACACAAGAACCAACCGCTGACATTGAAATTGAGTTACAGGAATTAGATGCCCCGGATGCTGCAACACCACCTTCCTCAAGAAAAGTAGCTGAAACACAAGAACCAACTACCCATTCAGTGGCTGAAACAAAAGAACCATCCATAGCTGCCATACAAGAACCAGCTACGGCTGAAACACAAGAACCAACCGCTGATATCGAAATTGATATATAGGAGTCAAAGGTCCAGGGTGCTGCAACTTTACTTTCCTTACACCAAGAAGCTGAAACACAAGAATCAACTACTATTCCTGCAGCTGCTCCATAACAACTAGAAGCAACAATGGCATCTGTCTTGCAGGAAAACGAGTTTTTAAAGTCAGAACTGGAAGCATATAAGAAAGAACTAGCCAGGGCAAAGGAAGCATATGAAAAGGAACTAAATTTGTACACCTTAGCTCGTACAACAACCTTGTCAAAGGAGACTACAGAGACCCTGTGTAAAGAATATATGTGTTGCCAATGTGGGGATATTTACCACCAAGTAGGCTATAAGGTAATTCAAGTCCCGGTGCCAGGAGCAACCCCTACTCCTTCACCTTTTGTAGTCAAGGAAGAACTTGCTGAAACACAAGAACCAACAGGTCCTCCCAAGCTCAAGACTGAGCCCTGCACTACAACAAAAGAAGCCGCTACCTTTGTCAACAAATCTGTACAGACAATGCCTATGGAGGAATTCACACCCCCCAGCCAGATCAATCTCCCCACTTTTATAGAACAGTCTACTTAGACCTTACCTCATCCCACTACTTGCAATGCTGAAACACAGACTCAGCTATGGGATGAGCAGGCAGCAATACAAAAATGGAAGAAAGAATATGCTGAAACACAAGCCAAAACCCTGCAAGTGCACAGACAAAATTGGATAAATCACACTTTCTCCAATTGGGAAGCTCTAAAGAAGACACGTGAGGAAGCTCGTGCCCTGAAGAAACAAAACAAGGATTTAAAAGGTAGAATGGCCCAAGTATTTGATTTGACACAAAAGCTATTCGCCACAAGAAAACCATCTTGTAACTACTCCTTGTTCCTTATGGAGTGACTCACATGGTTTCAGATCAAATCAATTATACTAGGCAAATCCTATGCACTAATACACCCAGCAGACTTTGTCAAAACTTTCATAGAAGCATCTACTAGAGATCAGCACCTCCTCTGTGAGGCATATTTCCATAACGAAGCCATCCCTGAGAACAGGCAGTTGAACCTCAATCCTCTTGTTGGGGACATCTAGATTCAGGCGTTCACCTCCTTTCTCTACAATCAAATCATTTGGCAAGATGACTTCATGGATGCTAAACACAACGAAGACAACCGCCTTCTATGGATAAGACCAGAACCACAGAAAGCAACCACCTTTGTCAGAGAATATTATGAATTCTTAAAGAACCCAGGCATGACTAAACATATTCAACAGCTACAATAAACAGTACTCCAGGACTGTCAGCACATCATCAGATCCATAGAGATTCCTGCCCTCCAGGCAAATAACCTGTTTTGGCAGCAATCCACTGAAAAGAGACAACAACACAATCCTTTTAATCCTACCAACCTTGAGGTGGCAATTTCCAGGGTGCCTAACTACATCCAGTGTATTCAGCACTGTGTTGAAAACTGGATAGGGTACCGGTTTTACTTTCCTATCCTCTGGTTTCCAATAGAAAGGTATCAAATTAGTTATAAGCTGCCTAAGAAGACATAAACAGTAACATGGAAAAGATTACAGTAGGTCCAAGGGTTCAGAACGCCAATGGACAGTACCTCCCAGAGCTACTACTTGAGTAATTTACACGATCAGAGTCGGTATCAAGACTCTGATTCAGAGTGACGTTGCCTGAGGACATGCAACACCTTGAGTTGGGGGGGATGTTAGGACCACACAATGTACCTTTTTGCCTATACTTTTTGCCACAATTACACTCTTGATCACCCACATTTAAGCTCATACTATCACTTTATCTGATCATTCCAAAGGTATACAAACGCCCCTTCTCATTACTATACGTTTAATCTGTTTTGCATAATATTTTATATCACTCTCGTACTTAAACCATTGATTAGAAATTTATAAGTGTTCAAACTGTAGATTAGAATTTGAGGCATGTTGCTGAAACATAGAGCTGTTACACAGTCCAGGGTCGTTGATGCTAAAACACAGAGCTGTTATACAATTCAGAGTCACTGATGCTGAAACACAAGAGTTGTTATACAATTCAAAGTCGCAGATGCTGAAACACAGAGGAAGCTACTCAGGACCAATGATGCTGAAACACAGAGCTGCTACATAGTTCATAGTCGCAGATGCTAAAACACAAAGGAAGCCGCCAGGAATGACGATGCTGAAACACAAAGGAAGTCGTTACATAGTCAGCGGTCAACAAGCAACTCGAAGCACCAACCATCGCTCCTACATAATGCCGACACAGTCAAGAGCGCAATTCATGTGGCTGAAACAGCCCGCGAATTGCGACGCTGAAACAACATCAGCAACAACGAGAATAAGCTATTACTCCAGCCGTAACAACAATACCTCATTCAGCACCTGTATTAGCATCCTGTTGCGCGAGACTAGGACATCCTATTCTGGTTTAGAAAGTAGATCCGAATAAATATAGGACTCAGATACACATTGTAATTTTTGATCAATTGTATCGAAGGGGTCCCCTCTTTAAATAAGAGGGAATCACCATTCGAAAAGAGGAAGTTTTTATGTATTAAGAAAGCTTCGAGAGAGAGAGGGATGTATTTTTATTTCCAGATTGTAATATGATATTTTGATAGATGAATAAAAGACTGCTTTGAATATCCTTCTCTAGCTTTCTCGTTTCAGGGGAATCTTGTGAGAAGGGAGGGCCCACCTTCTTCACAAGATTCACCCGTTAGTTTTAGAGTGTGTTAGTATAATATCTGTTTTTTCTTTGATTAACTTTTGTCTGCTGAAACACTACTTTTAATGAATTCCACTTTGCTAAAACACTACTGAACTCTGTCTTGTTAAAGAACTCAGTTTATTTTCACGAAGTTTCTAACCCTTTTTAGCAGCAATCTTGTGTGATGATTTTCTGCAAGTGTGTTAGCCAGAGACTGGGTTAAGGGTTCCTTCTCAGAAAGGAAGGGATCATAAGATCTTTTTCTCTGTAGATTTCAATTACTTCTGCAAGTGTGTAAGAAAAAGATTGGGTTAAGGGTTCCTGCTCAGAAAGGAAGGAATTAGAAGACCTTGTTCTCTGTAGATTTCAATTACTTCTACAAGTGTGTTAGCCAGAGACTGGGTTAAGGGTTCCTGTTCAGAAAGGAAGGGATCAGAAGACCTTGTTCTCTATAGATTTCAATTACTTCTGCAAGTGTGTTAGCAAGAGATTGGGTTAAGGGTTCTTGCTCAGAAAGGAAGGAATCAGAAGACCTTGTTCTCTGTAGATTTCAATTATTTCTTCAAGTGTGTTAGCCAGAGACTGGGTTAAGGGTTCCTGCTCAGAAAGGAAGGGATCAAAAGACCTTGTTCTCTGTAGATTTCAATTACTTCTGCAAGTGTGTTAGCAAGAGATTGGGTTAAGGGTTCCTGCTCAGAAAGGAAGGAATCAGAAGACCTTGTTCTCTGTAGATTTCAATTATTTCTACAAGTGTGTTATCCAGAGACTGGGTTAAGGGTCCCTACTCAGAAAGGAAGGGATCAGGAGATCCTGTTCTCTGTAGATTTCAGTCATTTTCCACAAGTGTGCTAATCAGAAATAGGGCTTAAGGTTCCTGCTTAGAACGGAAGGAATTAGATGGCTCTGTTCTCTGCTAGATAGAATTAACTTTCTCCACATTGTTGTTTCCATGAAAGTATGTTCATCACAAATAAGGTGTTGAAGTTCTGTTGAGAGTAAGGGTCTTGTTCTCTGGTTACAGAATAGTTATTCTTTCCTGTTGCAATTGTTATTTTAATGTAATCCAAGATTCTTTAGATTCATCTTTATAGATCTGCAATAGGTGCGTTGCTTTCCTGTAATTCAAGTCAACACTTCAGTTCATTCAAGGCAAGTGTGATTAATATAGTTTTCTTTACTACAACTCTAAGTTGCTTTTGGAATTGAGCATATATAGTGCGTGGTTATCTTTGACATAAACAAACTTCCCTGGGTTGATAATTTATGTAGCACTTGATTGTTTGAGTTAATTAAGCAAGTATAGTGACCAACACTCACTAGATGATATGATATGGTTATGTTCTAACATGATTTGTGATGATGCAGGACGACGATAGCTTGCCGACCAGACTCACATATGGAGTAAAGGGGTTTCACACGACTACCAGAGAGGTTGAGGGAGAGGTGTGGACAGCAGCCCTGCCACAGCCTACTAGCACTCTCGTCGTGGCTCGAACTGTAGGTTGACAATTACCTAGTTCGAGAGGACCCACGATGTCGTGAGGGTAGACTGTGACAGTCGCTCACGATGATTCTAAGGGGCACGCAATAAGGCAGGGGGCTTATTCCTTAGAAGCCCTTAGTATCCCACAAGTTCACCTGGCGGAGTTTTGACTCTAGGGGTTATTGATGTCTACCAATCAGTCAAGAGGTGAGTGGCACCCTTGGAGCACGTAGTGCGTCTTGAAGGGCACGTCGCGCGAGGGAACAGATGAGGCGAGTGGCACCCTTGGAGCACCTAGAGCGTCCTGAAGGGCATGTCGTGTTGATAATGATAGAGGGATGAAGCTAGATGGTCCTAAGACAATTAACCGTTAGGAAATTTTAAAACAACTTTCCTAATTAAATGTCGCCCAGTTCAGAATCTAAGTTCTAAGTCTAAAATTTCGCCAGGGGTAAAATTTTGTCTACCTTTAAATATATATATATATATATAATAATGAAATTTAAAATAAAAACCACTTAAATAATAATTTTGGTCTGCATAAAATTTTTGGTAACATGAAGAGAGTAAGAAATTAAATAAAATTCTGTGCATATAAAATGTAAAGTGGCAATTAATTATTTTAACTTTTGATAGTTTAAAAAGACACTAAATTAATAATAAAAGGAAAAAGAGGCTAAATTGCACAACTGTCATTTTTAGCTCTAATAAAAAGGGGAAAGATGGAAAATATAAAAATTAGGAACTAGGGAAATGAGGTAACATAAAAAGGGAAAGAGGGGAACTTAAGGTAAAAAGTGGGAATTCAACTTAGTAAATAATCTGCATTTAAGAACTTTCTAATTTTAAACTGAATTAGCAATTTCATAATAGGGAAAGTCTTTAAAACCTGTAAGGGAATCTAGGGACACCTAGAAGTGATTCTAGGAGTAACTCTAGGTGGGTGAGGGAAACAAAGGTAATTACTTAATTAAAGAAGTTAATTCATGGAGGATTGTAGGGGATGAGGGACACTTGTACTGAGAGGAAATTTAGGAATTTATTGTTAAAACTTTAATTTATTGAGATTTTAGGAAAGAAAGGAAGTTCGAAACTCTATAAAACAAAGGAAGGAGAAGGATGAAGGATCATATTCTGTTTGCGTAACATTACGCTGCAGAAATAGCGACTTGACTGATTACTTGTGGGGAGTTGGGATACCCAGCTCGGAGAGGAGTGGTAGCTCGGCCTTGCGAGGCGAGCTGGAGCTAGATGTAACCTTTGGCTAGTGTGTGTGGCCCCTTTACGGCTCGAGTGTCTAAGGGGAAAGAAGAGTACCCCTAGCGTTGGCTGGGAGGTACCGGTGTAGTCTCGACGGTCGGCGAGCGGGAGTTGTACGGAACGCACAGACGACACTCGGAGCAGGAAAAAAGGCAATGGTACGCTTCTTTGTTGAATGATAGAATGTTGTAGGATTTAGGATGTGGTTCTGCATGTTTAATGGATAATCTGGCGGAAAAAAAAAATGATGAAATTGCGTGTCTGTATGTTTTTCATTGGTATTCTGGTATTCGGTAGATTTATCGATTTTCTGCCTACATTTATTTGGAAACTGAAAAGAAAAAAAGCAAACATTTATACATTCTAAGTCTACGTTTTTGGGTACCCTGATTGGGACCAACGTTCTGTGGTTATGTCTGCGATATAACGGGGTACTGGAATGAAAAATGAATTCAAACTCAGTCTACAATTTCTTACACAAAACTCAGCAACTTGGTTATATTAAAACTCAACGATTCGACTGGTGGAATGGTAATGTAAAGAATTCAATCTCAGTCTGCAATTTTGTTTATATCTCAGATAGGCCTCTGACGATAACACTTTTTATAGGACTGCCACCTTTTAATTATATATTTAAGAGCAATATTAATGGTTTGTAGATAGTGGGCGAATCCAAACTATGGTCTTCAGATGGCGTTTCTTTTTAAGAATTACACTAGCCAATCGTTTTGATGGATAGCATCCCTATGTTAACCGTTTTCTTTTGGCAAATAACTTAAAGCAATCCTTTTATTTTTTGGTTAATGTTTTAGGTTACCAGATTGCTTCTCCACTAAATTTATTCCTGTACCTTAACCATTAAACACCCTGCCCAACCTGTGCAATTCATGCTTTTGCCAATGAATCATCGGAGTGCTCCTCCAGTCACTCTACTCCATTTCATTCTCACCATTATTTGCATTCCAGTTTGTTTTTTTTTCTCTTTCCCCAGTCTAGCATATTGGACTGAGGATTCGCAAATGTCATCCTTGTCTTGGCTACAGAAGACTTGGCTACAGGCTGTCGATGAGACTTGAAGGAAGGAGACTGTATACGACAACCTTGCACCCGTCCCGTCCCTTTATGCTCTTATCATTTTGTTGCTATTCAAATGCCTTGTAGTCGCTCAGTGACTTGTGTTTTTGAGGATTTAAGCACCGTTCAGGATTTCTTCATGACCCAACGTGCACATGCTCCAACCCTCTCTCCCCTGTAAACTGTGATGACTTACCTTCCTTACCTTACGTCGTCGCATTCACCCCATGATTGGGCCGCTGCCTCTCTACCTTTCCCCCACCTGTGATGTGACTAGGACGTCGACCCGCATTCCACCTATCCTGGCAGAGAATTTTAATTGATAATTATGAATGGCTCGAGACAAAATGGGGGTATTATCACTATTTTCAACCTTCTGAGTAGCACCTTCCTTTACCATAGAGTGGAAGCGATGGTTATGGCAGAGATGTCAGATTGAAAGCAGCAAATGGTAGTGCGGTTTCCTTGTGGGTTTCTGAAATACCTGAGTAACTGATGCGTGGCTGTTTTTATATCAGTTTACTACTTTTTAATGGGTGTTGGGACTACAGTTGTATTTAAATTAGCTAGCGTACCTACCTATTGTGATTATAACTATACTATAACAGTTAAATTGGGTAACGATTTTAATCGTTCTAAAAATTCTACTTTAGTTGAATTTGTTTTACCTTCTTTTTATATATATAAATTTTATTGGTTTACAATTTAAAAATACCATTTAAATTTAAATAAACTTTAGTGATTTACAATTTAAATTAATTTTACTGTTTTACAATTTGTTTTACTTTTTATGTAAATTTTATTGTTCTACAATTTACAATTCATAATTAAGGTGATCAAATTTAGTATGATTACAACACCTCCACTAAATTATAATTGAGACTTATGCCAAGACAAACTAAATAAAAAGAAGGAATCTGTATGTTTAGGAACTGGTCCAGATTTATATGTATAGCTACCTTAAATTTTGTCATAGATCAAATTGTGCACCATATTAAGAATATTATCAAATGGAAAATGATTGGAGAATTGTTGGAGTCATGGTTACGTAGCTCTAAATTCACTTGCGCCTTGAATTAATTTGATAGCGGTATTGCGTCTTGAATAAATGAGAAGCATGGTTGATGAAGTAATTGTTCTCTTAGCACTTTTAAAATCAAGTAGGTTACTCTTGCGCCTTTAGGAGATGTTGAAGTTTGATCGAATTGTAAGTTTATAATAGAATTTGTACCCCTTGAAGTTTTAGGATGTGAGATTTATTACGTAAATTGACTACCTTGTTCCATGAATTAATTGATATTATTTTGCACCATGATAGGTATGGACGGACATGGGTGTGGTCACTTCATCCGCCACCAAAAATGTTAGCGAATTTAATGAATGTTTAATCCCACACCTTGAAGTAAAGCAGATGACCACCTTTGCACCTTGAATTAAAATAAAGTTGATTACATTGTGCATAAACTTATGTCATGTTACGATGGATTTAGTAAATCAAACCGTCTTGCCCCGTGGAATGTATGTGATGTATGATTGATTCATAGAACTTTATCGTGCAACGATTGTCATTAATGTTGGTTGATTTAGCATATTTAGTTTCGGCCTTGATTGGGTTAATGGGACGTAGACACCTCCTTGTTCCTCAGAACAGTCGCCAGGCTTGAGACCTTAAGTGGTCAAAATCGATGGGAACCTGGGCTTGAGCGTTGCTTATGTGTCCTGGAGGTCCTAACCATTGCAGGGTCGGACGAGCATGTAGTCAGTCTTATTTATTTTGTTGGTTGATTGGCGTTTATTGCTTGCAGATGCTTGATGTGCGTCTTAGGTCGTTATGTTGTGGTTGCAGTTGCATATGTCAAGTTCGTCGTTGTGTTGCGATGTAGAGTAGAATGTATTTACTACCCTTGTACACACGCGCACACACACACCAAAAAAAAAATCACACTTGTCGTAAGAGGTTGCCGTTGTACGAAACAGGTGGTATGTTAGAGAACATATCAAAAAGTGATTACCCTTGTGAGAAAATAAAACAAAAAATAAAAAATGGTCCGAGCTGTGTCTCGCAAAAAAAATGGACTCAACGTATGAGAAGGAGACTGATTTTAGCACAAATATACACGATTCAAGAAATTCAATAGCATAGCATGCCAAGAAGCAATCAAAATCGAGAGCAATTAAAACATTTGAGACAGATGAAACTAATTTTAAGACTAAAAGTAGTTTTACATTATCAAAGGCAAGAAAAAACAAATTTGAATAACAATTTTTTTTTAATTTAATGTTAGAAGCATACATCTTGAATAATGACAGAATTTTCAGAGAGAAACATTCAAGTTAATGTCAAAACCCAAGAAATTCCATGATGAAAAAGACCTGTAGTACCAGAATCCGACATTATCACTATATTGGTGAGAAAATTGCAACGAAATAGAATTCAAGTCTGCCCCGAAGAAAAAACAACAACAAATTATAATGCTTAATTGCAACAAAATAGCCTAAAACATTATAGGCAAACAAAAATGTACCAGAAAACACAAGTTCAAATCGGAAATCAACTTTCAAGGCTCGATTACTTTCATATATTATTATTATTTTTTGTAAAGAGGGATGTGAATTTATAATTGTAAACCTGATATTGTTACGAGTTATGTACCCTCTCTAGTCAAAAAGGATTTTATACAACCCCACACACATATAAGTATAATGTTGTCTTTCCAGAAAAATTCAATCGCTGATGGATTTTCAATTAACACTTAAAAAAAGAAAATATTTGACTATGTAGGCAAACTAAAAATCCCATTCGCATTTTATTTGTAAGAGAGAGCATTGTATGTAAGTGAATGATAAGGTCGGTCTTCCCTATGTAACAATACTGAACCTTGATAGTATGGTTTTCACATTCAAGAAGAAGGGGGTCTATCCAAATTCGTTATGTCTAAGGGCTATAGAAATGCTTCCTTTTGACTGTGAAGGTATAATATGGGTTGTTTAATTTCCTTTTCAAAGTCCAGAATCATTTTTTTAAGGTTTGGATTTTAGTGTTGAATTTGAGGTGTACTGTAAGCTAAATTTCTAGATGGAGACCTTGGATATTCAAGTATCTTTTTTGAACATACCGAGCCCGTCATACATGGGTTTAAAACATGGCTTGGCCATAGTCCCATCCTTTCCATGGCTCTTCTTCCCTCCATGGTGACGACCACTAATGGCCTTGCAATAACCTATAATTTGCCTCTCTTGAAGTTCCCTTATGGGCTATTAATAACCCATCTTTAAGGGATTCGAAAGACCACTTTAAGGGTTCTAAACACCATTTCTATAGGCCTTACAAAATGACATATCTATAACTGTAATGGTTCTTAGAAATTTTGTTGGGCACTACCCCCTTATGTGGGAAATTCATTTCATTATGTTTTAGTATGCAATAATTTTACTATTTGTTTAGAGTAGTCCAGATACCAAGTTTAAGCTTTGATACCAAATGTAACAACTATTTATAATATGATCCTAAATAATATTTAGTAATTTAAACATATGCATTAAATATAAACAATTAGTTTTTCTTTCATAGTCATGTCGATTCCAACAGTATATTTTCTTTTCGAAAATGGACTTCGTATGGTGAAGTTATCTCGATCTGAAGTTTAGGTTAAACTAGCAAAAAGTCAAAGTCAACAGTCTGTAGTGCCGACATCAACAATACGTCAGCAAGACATGTGGCAGATGACGTCAACAGGACACGTGGCAGCAATAGTATGTTCCAAGTGGAAGTCATTTTTGACATTTTTAATAGATGATTTGGACCAATAAAAATTTGACATGTGGCATTATATGGACAAGACACGTGGAAATCCATACGTGGCATGGCACCAGTGGAAGCATGACACATGGAAGGTACGATAGAGATGTGACAAGTACGATAGTGACATGGCAGTGCTGACTGAGAAGCTGACTATGCAGGTGATTGGGTCGATGACTAGACAATACAAATCATTCAGAGGGTGACACATGGCCCAATCACAGGGCACCACGTGGCACCCCATTTTTGGCCAAAGTTGGCTGGGTAAAAAACTTTGTTTTGCCTCTAGAGGATTCAAACCCCCGACCTTTGGGCTAGGAAACATACTGAAAACTGTGGGCTAGCCACCAAGGCGGCCATGTTCCTTGTTAAAACAAGTGGGGCGATATTGTTTTAAAGTGTAGTGGTGTGTGGAATTTTGGATAAGCTCCGGTCGGCGGGGGCTAGCCACGCGACCAAAGGCACTAGACCAGGAGCACGCAGAGGATAAGGCTCTTAGTGCTCAACCACATGTCACTTCATGCGACCAAGGGCCCAGAGAAAAGGGGGCCAATGCACATTTTTTCCCAATGTGGGTTTGTAACCTTATTATTTGGGTTTATTAATGATTTTTTGTTGATTTTAATGGTTTTTTGGCCATATCTTAATGGATATTGGCCCAAATTGAGTGCCACAAGAGGTGGGTTGTTTGGATTTGAGCCCTCTACCTCATGTCTATATAAAACAAGCCATTGTGGAGTTTTAATTAGGAAACAAGTAGCTTGGAGAAAATTAAAGAAGAGTTTGCAAAGGCCAAGTTGTCTTTTGCAATGAAGCCAGAAGAATCGCTGAGCTTTGGAGACAATTTCTAGGAGTTCTACTTCACCTTTTTCAGTACCATCTATTTTTTCGGGTTCCTGAGACAAAGAAGAATAAAACTTAGTCGGCCAAAGACCTAAATGATGTAATTTTGATGTAGATTTTTAAGCATTGAATTTTAATAGAGAAGCCTCCCCCACTAAAGACAAAGGCCCAAATACATAGGCGAATTTTCCGAACTACGTTATCAAATTATGGCGTTCAATCTTGTAATGATCCCAAGCCATTATGCAAGGATCATCACGGTTTTGGTGTCTTTTTGAAACTTTTTCTGGTTGTGGTATTTTGTCAAACAGTTTGTTGATCTATTGGTTTACTTGTGTTTACTTGCTGAATGGCCTCTTGATTTCGGCCTTAGGTTTTACTGATGTGTTTATATGTGTGAATGCAGCAAATAAAAAGAAGAGACAACCATGTAACATACCTCAACCATATGCAATATGATAGACAAGCCAAAACATCTCAAACTTCTTTATTCATAAAATAGAGAAACCTGCTACAATGAAGATGCCGATCTGGAATGCTCAACAGATGGCCAAGAAGATAGATAATAGAGCTGCTACAAAATGCTCCCGAAAATACAAAATAATCCTTCAAAGGCTAGATATAAGATGAAGACCAATGCCAAGTGCCAAACCCCTCAAGCTGGAAGATGCCACGCCCTGCTGCAGTGCTGAAGCTCCTCAATATTTCGGCCCTCCTGTCAAATATGTCCAATAACCGCAAGAAAGATGCCAACTGATAGATCGGGCAACTGTAAGGACAACCCAGGTGTCCAAATCTCCAAATCCACTCTCAAACTCTGTAGATCTAAAATCCTCCATTGAGTGGTGCACCCCACTAGATGACTGAAGCCCTAGATAATTCATCCCTGATGGAGGCTTCCAAATGCTCTGAAACTCTCCACAATGACAGATCAGGACAATGCAAGTCACTAGGTGAAGTCTCAGGGTCAGATATGAAGTGTAACCCCTCCAAACAAACTAGATTTGAATCTAAAAAATGCCCTTCTTCTCTTCAATTCGTCCAACTGCTCTAAGAAATAATCTGAGCCATAAAACTCTCTCAGAAAGCACTAGGAATGATGGTGAAGACCCTGCAAAAAGAACCCAAGTGATGGAATCTCCAAAAACACTGCCAATCTCCTACAATGAAACTCTCTCCAAGGATGGTGCACCTCCCCTTGCTGGAAACCCCCAACTGGTGCACCCTCTCTCTATCTGCACATGAAACTGATGTAGAATCCTCCTGCAACTATGTAGATCT
>ML832983.1:0-34076 GCA_009831015.1 Picea engelmannii
TTTCTTTCCCATAAAGTGAGATCTACTTTATTACATAATTCCTTGATCATATGTATAGATTAGCTATTGGATATATTATTTGCTTTCACTTTGGTTGGTTTGTGCTGTTTTGATCTTGACCGCACAAGAGCGTTGGAGCGAAGTAAGGAACAACAGAGTCCAAGGAAGCGATTACAAGGTACATATCTTCTTCTCACTTCCAATTTAATTCAATAGTTAGATCTAGGGAAAGCGATATATTCTGTCATGTTTTGTTCTAGATCCAGGTGGATCTAGGGAGATCGGTTTGTGTCCGCACTTACGGATTTATCCTTAAACATGGTGCACTTTAATTTATGCTCATTTAATGCAATTCTTTATAAGTGACTCGATGAAAAGATCCTAGATCAATGAGGCGTAGCTGATGTTGATGCTCCCCAATCCTATCCGAGTACTTATTTTCTTGCCCTCTGATATGTGTCATTTTCTTGTTAAGGATCAAAGGTTGGCATAGTCCCTGCTAACTTCCTTACCCATTGCTCTGTCTGCTTTCCTCCATTTGTTATATCAGCCCCTTTCCTCGCTCCTCCGCGTGTATCAATTGTTATTCTAGGTCCTTCATTGCGTTTTTCGATTGATATCTTCTATACAATTTGGTTTGGATTTTGGTTTTGGTTTCCTCAATCCTGCCATTTCTCAACTATCTGAGGACAATCTTCTGTCGCATGGTCCAGTGCTTTGGAATATGTACATGTTGTACGCAGATTCGGGCAGTAGCGAGCCAAGTGTCCTCGTTGATTACAATTATAACATATGATCGGTCCTGTTAGCATCATTATTTTTAAGGTAGAGTTAGAGGTTTGTTCAGAGTTTGCAAAGTCATGCCTTGGTTTTTGGAAGACCAATGCATTCCTAATTGAGTCACTGTGTGTGTGTTTGTCACATAAGATGATTCAAGGTCCTTAGGTCATTGATCAAATAAAATAAAATTGGTATGTCAAAGTCAAGTTGTAAGTCTAGGAGGAAATGTCATTTCAAAAGGTATCAATGAGCATCATTACACATTATGAAGTAAGCAAGAAGTTTATGATGTCGTTTCATGTTAGTTGTACCTTGACTGCAGAAATATGTGTGCGTTGTGCAAACACGCTATACAAGTTGCTTGGAGCAGTTTGAAAACGAGTATTTTTCCCTTTCAAATCACTTTCCATCAACTCATGCATGTATCTTTGCCACCTTTTGTTTGTTTTCATGCATCCTCGACCAATGATCAACCACTTCCTTTCGAGCAAGAGTCAAAGAAAAATCTACTACGCAAACCAGTCTCCTCGCTACACAAGATTTGTTTAGGGGTTTCGCTACACAAATCCTGTGTAGAAGATTTCGCTACGCATCCCCTGTTCCTTTAAATTTTAGTTGTGTAAAGACCAGGGAGCGAATTTCGATGCTTATACCCACATGCATACAATGTTAAAGACTACCTTTTGTATAATTGAGTCCCCTGTGAAAAATTTGAACAAATCCTAAACCTTGTTTGTTTGTTGTCTAAAGTGCCCTGTCTGAGTTTCATCCCTTGGACCCCTCTGCCCTTATTAGTCTTGGGTTTTATCTTGCAACCACAAGCATGACAACTCAGGAGAGAAAGAATTACAACAAGGGAGGAGAATAGGCTATCAGGACTGAGGATTCAAAGACATTTTCAGGAATGTGGACCAGCCATCACAAATTCCTATGCAACACTCTCAAAGGCCCAATCAAAATTGAAAAGAAATGCACTCTTATCTAGGAGAGTACAAAATTTGAAGAGGCATAATTTATCATTAAGAAAGACAAACAGATCTTTAAGGTTACAATTGAAAATTGATGATGAGGGAAAAGGTAATTTGGACCTTCTTTCCGAGATAGCATAAATATAAATGATGTATCCGCATAATTTTGTCTTTTTGGGAAAAGGGTCATCACATGTTTTGAGTATTTTGTTGAAATTTTGTTCACTATGAGAAAGTGTAAGTTCAATGGTGGTAAAGAGAAGTAAGGATGTTACCAAGTTCAAGATTTGTTGTGAAAATCACTTTTACACTTTGTGTACCTCTGATTCAGGGAAGGTTGGCAAGTTGAAACCACCATCTCAGCCACATCTGCAGTTTTGTTTAAAAATTGTCATGTACAACACTTATGTAGCAAGCTCACGCTACGCAAGTACTATAAATACACAACAGTTGGAAGTTGTTTTTGAAGTAAGCACAGGTCTCTAGCAAGCTTCTGCCACCAGAAGATTGCACAGGTTTAAAAAAAACTCAATGCGCTACGCAGCTTTTGTAGGTTACAGTTACACAACATGCATGCTACGCAAATGACAATTTAGTGGTATACTTCGAGATCATTTTCTGACCAATTGGAGAGGATTTTGGAAAAAACCTGAGAGGATTTTGTTAAGAATGAAGTCCATGACAAAAAACTCTCTCACGTTTTACAAAGGTGTCATAGTTTGAGAGATTTGAATGAATCTTTATAGCCCTTTTTTCCAGATTTCAACATTTAATGTTTTCCTGTTTTAGTCATCATATTTGGGTGTAGATTTCGAGAAGATGGAGAAGAATTCTTGAAAACAAAAGAGGATTTTTTTAAAAACGGACCCAATAATAAAAATCTCTCTCACTTCTTACACAAGTGTCAATATTGGGAAGATATGAAATGATATTTGAGGCTTAATTTCCATAAATTTGCCAAGCCAAATTTGTTGGCAGAGTTATAGAATCTTTTGAAATTCAACTTGATGGACCTCCAACTCAGCAAGGTTGATCCGAAATTGATATGTATATTGAAGCTTGGATATTATCCTATCAGATCCCATGATTTTCTCTTCAGTTCGCACATTTTTAGTTTGTTAAAAAGCAAACACTAGATAGTAGGACATGGGCAGATTTTGGAAAATATTTTTTTCTAAGTTATTGTAACAACTTTCTATCTTTGGAAAAGATGGATTTCGAACTACTTAGGCTAGAATATGATATTTATCTATATATTTGAGCACTTTGAATGTGCAAAGGGTTGGCAGAAGCAAGGACATTTTTCTTGATATTGTAAAAATATTTTGAATCTGGATGAAATACAAATGCAGAAGTCCATAACTTTTTAAGACAAAGATTCTAATGGTGGTGGCATGAAGTCTATGCTCTAGTCTTTGTATGTACATCTTGTTTTTTTATTCCTCATCTGCTTTTCATCTGTTTAAATTGAAGATTAAAGGATCTAAAATTCATCTTAATGGTGTTTTAGATTCAAACGATTTAAACTTTGTGTTTCATTCTTAACTTATCAGAATTCATCTTTCATGGTGCTCTGATTTTGTTATATGTTTCATTCATCTTTCACTTTACAGAACAAATTTTAAAATGAAAGTTCATCACCTACTTAGCCTTTGTTCCTTTGAAGAGTTCCACCTATGATTCATTGTTTTCATTCGTTTTCAAAGGTTGACTGCATTGCCCAAGAGATCCTTCTCCTTCTGGCCAACAACACTCTATAAAAATCTCTTACATCATCAAAACCTAGCCATTAATCTAGCAAGAAAAAATATGTATTAGACACTAAGTGACAAGAGAGATCCCTCTCTGAACTGAATAGGCTAGTGTCCAGTTCTAAAGTGGTTTTATGGTTACCTCTGTAAGTTGTTTCTTCGTCCAAACAATTTACTCAGTGTTAACATTTTGGCGTCATTGTCGGGGACCGAAGGTGAAATCTTCCCTGGGAAAAATGACAATTTTTCAAATATGATTCCTGAGGGTAACAGAGGACCAGACATAGTATTGGTTGAAAACTTTACCTTAGCGACTCCATTCTCAATGCAGAATCCAGAATTAAAAGTATCACTGGCAACTCCATTGTCCGAAGATCAATTCAGCTGTGAGGTATGCTCCTATGAGTCACACTCATATTCCTGGTTTTCCAAATCTCATTCCTTGTATAGATTGGCAGACATATTTGCCAAAATTCGGAGATTAGAAAGGGGATGATATTGTTCTTCATTTAATAAAATTTCATTTGCATATACATAAGCTTGGGATTAAGTTTCATGAGGATTGTTTGATGAAAATGTTTATGGCTACCCTAGAAGGGAAAGCAAGATCATGGTATAAAGGGTTAAAACTAGGTAGCTTATACTCTCTTAAATATGTCCACACAGTATTCTTTGAGTATTATGGAGAATTTGATCCATCCTTCTTGGTGTTAGAAGATTGTTGTGACTTTTGTGAAGATTTCATTCAATACCTTGAAGATGCTTTTGGTGATGAAAAATGTATGGATGATGAAATCATAGAAGGCTTTTATGACTATTCTTCTCAACAAGAAACAATAGATGATAACCATGATTTTCAGGAACAATCTCAGGAATCAGTAATTTTCCCCTTGATTATAGATGGGAATAAGGATGAACATAGTCAATCAAAATTTCCTTCAGATCATTCGCCTCTTGAATCTTTAATTCAAGAAGAAATTGGTCAAAATCAAAATTATGAAATTGTATGCTTGGAAACCCTGTGCAATGAACCATTTCATGATAGCAATTACCCACATGTGCAAGAGGTTGCTTTCTTTGATTCTTTGGAAAATCAGAATGATATTCTTCATATTGGAGCACATGAAAGACCATTTTTAGATATATCTGAACTACACGAAGAACCTAATATACAAGTAGTGGTTGTTCCTACTGAAGTTTTTCATGAGCATTCAAAACTTTGTCTTTTGAATGATAGAAATGAAGATTTTAGCAAGCTGATTGTTAGTTTTTTATTTGACAATGATCATGAGGTTTCTTGTGAAGAGTTTAAAGACATTCAAAGAAGAAAATTAAAGGATGAATATGGTCCTTTTACTTTCTCTCAACAACAAGGAAAGGGTTCTTCATGTTCTAAAATATCCATTGGCAAGCCTATTGGAATCATCAATGGAGATTGGTTTTGTGTTGTTTATGGATTATCCTTATCATTTTCAGTAGAATTTGGGGTTGTCTTTGCAAAAGGCCTTACTTTTCCTTTGAGGAAAGTGTAAGAAGGAAGCAATCAAATAGTCATTTGCTTGATTGGCTACATTAGAGTTGTGATATCACTTGATTTTGCAGAGATGTTTTACCGAGCTAAAGTAGGTAGATGTGGAAATAAGATCATGGGAATGAGCATGTTTTAACAATTTTCAATTTTGATTTTCAGCAATGAGTTTGCAACAGTTGCAACTTGATTGCAGTATTGATTATTTTCATCTTCGGATGTCAGTTTGTAGTAGTGTGCAGTGATTCAATTTGGATTACATTCTGGCTTCAATTACAAAATCAGTTGGTTACAGGGAATGGGATAAGCCTAATGGTCAGGCACATGGTCTGTTGTTCTTTGCTACCTCACAGGGAGGATAACATCCCTATTGGAGCCAAATGTTAGCATCATTATTTTTAAGGTAGAGTTACATGTTTGTTCAAAGTTTGCAAAGTTATGCCTTGATCTTGGGAAGACCAATGCATTCCTAATTAAGTCACTGTGTGTGTGTGTGTGTCTGTGTGTGTGTGTGTGTGTTTTGCCTCATGAGATGATTCAAGGTCCTTGGGTCATTGATAAAAATAAAATAAAATTGGTATGTCATAGTCAAGTTGTAAGTCTAGGAGGAAAAGTCATTTCAGAAGGTATTAATGAGCATCATAACACATGATGAAGTCAGCAAGGAGGTTATGATGTCATTTCATGTTAGTTGTACCTTGACTACAGAAATATGTGTGTGTTGTGCAAACTCGCTGCAAAAGTTGTCTGGAGCAGTTTGAAAAGTCTTGTGATCCAAAAAACGAGTATTTTTTCCTTTCAAAACACTTTCCATCAACTCATGTATGTATCTTTGCCACATTTTGTTTGTTTGCATGCATCCTCGACCGACGATCAACCACTTGCCTTTGTGCAAGCTTCAAAGAAAACTCTGCTACGCAAACCAATCTCCTCACTACGCAAGTTCTGTGCAAGGGTTTTGCTATGTAAATCCTATGCATAAGCTTTTGCTACGCATCCCTTGTTCCTCCAAAATTTTGGTATGTAAAGACTAGAGGGCCAATTTTGATGCTTATATCCACATGCATACAATGTTAACGACTTCCTTTTGTATAATTGAATCCCCTGTAAAAGAATTGAGCAAATCCTAAACATTGTTTGTTTGTTGTGTAAAGTGCCTTGTCTGTGTTTCATCCCTTGGACCCCTCTACCCCTATTAGTCTCGGGTTTTATCTTTCAACCACAAGCATGACAGCTCAGGAGAGAAGAAATACAACAAGGGAGGAGAATAGGCTATCAGAACTGAGGATTCAGAGACAGTTTCAGGAATGTGGACCAACCATCACAAATGCATGTGCAACACTCTCAAAGACCAGATCAAGATAGAAGATAAATGCACTCTTATCAAGGCAAGTACATAATTTGAAGAGGCAAAATATATCATTAAGAAAGACAAACAGGTCTTTGAGGTTACAATTGAAACTTGATGAGGAGGGCAAAGGTAAGATGGACCTTCTTACCGAGATAACATAAATATAAATGATGTATCCTCATAATTTTGTCTTTTTGGGAAAAGGGTCATCACAAGTTTTGAGTATTTTGTTGAAATTTTGTTCACTATGAGAAAGTGCAAGTTCAATGGTGGTAAAGAGGAGTAAGGATTTTACCAAGTTCAAGATTTGTTGTGAAAATCACTTTTACACTCTGTGTACCTCTGATTCAGAGAAGGTTGACAAGCTGAAACCACCATCTCAGCCACATCTGCAGTTTTGTTTAAAAATTGTCATGTACAACTCTTACGTAGCAAGCTCACGCTACAAAAGTACTGTAAGTACACAAGGGTTGGAAGGACAAGTTGAGGTGATTGGTAAGTTGTTTTTGAAGTAAGACCAGGTCTCTAGCAAACTGCTTCCACGAGAAGATTTCACAGGTTTCAAGAAAACTCAATGCGCTACGCAACTGTTGTAGGTTACAGTTACACAACATGCACGCTAAGCAAATGATTGTTTAGTGGTAAACTTCACGATCATTTTCTGACCAACTGGAGGGGATTTTGGAAAAATACACAGAGGTTTTTGTCAAGAATGAACTCAATAACAACAACCTCTCTCACTCTTTACAAAGGTGTCATAGTTTGAGACATTTGAATGAATATTTACAACCCTTTTTTCCAGATTTCAACATTTAATGTTTTCTTGTTTTAGTTTATCATATTTGGGCGTAGATTTCAAGAAGGTGGAGAAGAATTCTTGAAAACAAAAGATGTTGTTTTCAAAAATGGAGCCAATAACAAAAACCTATCTCGGGTCTTACACAGGTGTCATTATTGGGAAGATATGAAATGATCTTTGAGGCTTATTTTCCATAAATTCGCCTAGCCAGATTTGCTGGCAAAGTTCTAGAATCTTTTGAAGCTCGACTTGATGGACATCCAAATCAACAAATTTGATCCAAAATTGATATGGATATTGAAGCTTGGATATTCTCCTATCAGATCCCATGATTTTATCTTCAGTTGGCACATTTTTGGTTGGTCAAAAATCAAACCCTATATAGTAGGATATGGGCAGATTTTGGCAAATATTTTTTCCTATGTTATTGTAACAACTTTCTATCTTTGGAAAAAGATGGATTTCGACCTCCTTAGGCTAGAATATGGTATTTATCTATATATTTGAGCACTTTGAATGTGCAAAGGGTTGGAAAAAGAAAGGACATTTTGCTTGATATTGTAAAAATATTTTGAATCTGAATGAAATACAAATGCAAAAGTCCAAAACTTTTCAAGACAAAGATTCTAATGGTGGTGGCCTGAAGTCTGTGATCTAGTCTTTGTATATATATCTTGTTTTCTTATTCCTCATCTTCTTTTCATTTGTTTAAATTGAATATTAAAGGGTATAAAATTCATCTTAATGGTGCTTTAGATTCAAACGATTTAAACTTTATGTTTCATTCTTAACTTATCAAAATTCATCTTTCATGGTGCTCTGATTTTGTTATATGTTTCATTTCTCTTTCACTTTACACAACAGATTTAAAACCGAAAGTTCATCACCTACTTAGCCTTTGTTCCTTTGAAGAGTTCCACCTACGAGTCATTGTTTTCATTCGTTTTCAAAGGTTGACTCCATTGCCCAAGAGATCCTTCTCCTTCTTGCCATCAACACTCTATAAAAATCTCTTCAATCACCAAAACCTAGCCATTAATCTAGCAAGAAAACCTATTTATTAGAGACTAAGTGACAAGAGAGATCCCTTTTTGAACTGAATAGGCTAGTGTCCAGTTCTAAAGTGGTTTTGTGGTTACCTCTGTAATTTGTTTCTTCAACCAAACAATTTACTCAGTGTTAGCAGGTCCTCTTACTCCTCTACCAAAATTTTATCTGCCCTAGCCTCTGCCAAAGTTTCCTATGTTCCCTAGATTAAAGTCTCTTTGATTATTATATTGTGGACCACCCCCATATGCTGCAACATTCTCCTCCTGGATATTTTACATATATGAAGTGCGCTCCCTCATCAATTTGAACGAGCGAAAATCCTTCTCTTCATGTCCGATGGACTTGCAAAAATTGCAAAATAAGTTCCTTGGGGTACTTTGATACTTCTGTAGAAATAGACACTTAGTTGGGTGGTGTCCCCATTTCTTACATATCTCACAATATCCTCCTCCTGGTAATGGATTTGGTGCTCCAGTTGCTAAATACTGTGTGAATGTTGGGCATTCGTCCTTGTGATAGCATTTAGTCCTACATTTGGTACACTAGACTTGTTCACGACTCTCCTTTCCCTTTGTAAGTTATGTCAGTTGAATCTTTAATGTAGCCAACTGCGTCTGAACTTGCACCATCCCTCCACTATCCCCTACTGTGGATGATTTCAATTTCATTGCAATTTATAGTGCCTTAGGCTGCGATGCAGCCTTCTATTGAAATAATGGGTTGCGAGTGTGTGGTAGCAACCCTACAATAAACCATTCTTGATGATGTTGATCGGGAATTTGGAAAGTCAGTCTACCCATTAGATCCTTGAACTTTTGATCGAAATCCCATAAAAACTCTATTTGCACATGTTTAATCTCCTTTCGTTCTGTGATGTACTACGACTCAGACTTTGGCTTCTTGAACTTTTTCAACAATGCCTGACTTATCTCTGCCAAACTCCTGGCCTTCCCTGTAGGTGTGGTACTCTGCAACTTCATATACCAAACTAGTGCACGACCTCTTAATGTTGTTGCTAACTGCGTAATCTTCACATCCTCATCCTAAACATTCTTTGTAGCCCAAATTGTCTCGTAGACAAACAAATGTTGTTGTAGGTCCTCTAACCCAACTCCCTAGAACTCAAGAATTCTGAGGGTGTTGTCTGCCCCTGTCATGTTGCTTTGTGTATTCCCTCTTCTTAGCGATGTTGGTTGAATATGACTCTGCGCACTACTTCCATTACTCATATTGCTACTACTTTGTCCTCCCCGACTAACTACAATTGTTTTTGACAAGTCTTCAATTATTATCTCTGATTATGGTGACACACATGGGGTCATGGATTCGACACATGACCCTGTCTTAGTAGGACTTAACGGTTCTTCTATTACTGGATTGGACTGGAACTCCTCTTCTTCTCCTCCTATATGTGGTATTTCCATGATTTGGACTATGGTGCAAGGTTCTCTCCCATCTGGCTCACTGCGCGACTATCCTTTCTCAGCCCCAATCTTTCACCTCTTGTACCTCCTTCCTCCACGCAATACTCCAAACTCATGTTCTTCCTCTGGTATACCCTCTTCAATTCTCTGCATCCTCGGTCCCTCCCTTCCTTTGTTCTCTCTTGCTCTCAAACTATCCTCTTGTCCTCCCCCAATTACCCTATGTGTATGAGGCAACTTAGGAGTCGGATTACATGGTCATCACACACTTATCACACAAAAACATCTTTAACCATGTACCCAATGATTACATGAACCTCCTGCACGAACCTTTGAAAAAGTCCCTTTCTGCAACATTGTATGATTGGGTACAATCTACTGCAAACTATCTAATGTATCCTCCGAGTATGCTATCCAACCAAAAATCAACTACATAAGTAATTGGGTTACTTATAGAATTCAATTGTCTTACCAACTCAGGAGTCCAATTCCTCGATGTTATAGTTTTGTACCTTACAATATTCTCCACTAATCTTTCTACCCACTTAGTCAGAATAATTGGAAATTCGCCAAAGAAAATTTCATGCAGTTTTGTGTACATATATCTTTGCATCCATTGGTTGTCACGCATGTAAGGGTTTATGTTCTCTTGTCAAGCAAACTCTCGTTCCTTCCTTTCCAACCATTATGAGATCTCCTTCTTAGTCGACCTCCAAAACATTCCCTCAATCACAAATTCCAGGTCCCGACAACAAAACCATTTGTTGGCATTGCACGTTGTTTGTAAGACCCTAGGTTCGAGTTATCTATGACCAAAAAAACCCACCAGACACCGGCCCTTTTGCCATCATCTTCTTGCGTAGATGAAGTCTCACCCAATGTATCTATTGGGATTGCAAGAACCAGGTTTCTGCAATAGTGAGGGAATGGGAGGTGATCATTTTGTTCATTCTTACTATTGGTTCTATGTGTGTTATTATGTCCTTGTTCTCTATTAGTTACTTAGTGATTTCAGATTCATATCATTCTTATATTCCATATTACCACACAACCCATTGCTTTAACAGTCCTGATTATGGCGCAATGATTAAACATAAGACAAATCTAATCTACTATGCATTCAGACAAAATTCATAAGCAATCACATAAAAGACATGTAACACAAGCTTTAACGTGGTTCACCCAACTCCGGGCTACATCCACAATGAATGGATTCTTCATTGTGCGGTCAGTAATTTCTTTAGGCTTGTGCACTATGCTTACAAAGATATTTCATGGTTATCTTTCTATTCTCCTAGCCTAGTCGTTTTGCAGTGAAAGCCTCTCTTTCTCTCTGCATCATCCCTCACATTCAAACATTGATTCTATGCCTTCCTATCCTATCCTATCAACCTTTTTACTGACAGGTGTTCTTGAAAGTTTGGAAAATGCTCCACTATACTGCTCGAGAATAACCAGACAGAGGAACCAAACCGTTACATATTTATACATAAAATATATGGATTAAAACCCTACTTGGTTCCCCCAAAAAACCTATTACAATGCATGACAACTCCAGTTAACTGGTTGTCTAGGCTGCTTTCATCTGCTTTTTCATCTGCATGATTTTTTTGCACTCTGACTGCTTTTGCTCTTACTTTTGCGCGTCCTTCCATATTTAGAACTCTGAGATGCCATCATTCCTTTTTAGCCTGCTTTCTTCTCCTACTTTATTCTTCTCTTTGATTTATTCTTCTTCCTGCTTTATTCCCTACTTTTATTCTACCTACTACGCGTTGTACTTTTGGATGCACCTTAGCTACACACTCCGTAGTCTTCCTTCTTCTCCTACGCACCTATGCTGCGCACATTTTCTATACCAAGGATTTTACCAAAATTGTATCCCAAAACTGCTTGTCCAACAATGTTTCCCAAGGGAAACCTATCTAAGTCATGTATGAGTATGAGGTGGAGTGGGGTAAGACTTCTGGGATTGGGGTTTCATGACATACAAGGGATTGTATCGTCTCATTTATGGGTGCCTTTGTTGAGGGCTAGTCACATCCTTTTCCTCTTTTTGTTTTTTTTAAAGCATATTTTTCCAAGCCTTTTATTAGCCATTTATTTTGCATGTGTTTCGAAGTTGAAGACAATAAGGTGCACTAAAAGGAAATACATAGCCCACATACACTCTACCTTGGTTTGCATGATTTTCCAAGTTGAAGAAAAAGGGGCACTAGAAGGAAATGCATAGCCCACATACACTCTACCTTGGTTTGCATGACTGATTACTTAGTTATTTATAGTATGTGTCCATCATTTTTTTTAGAAGTGTTTCATTGTTCTCGAGATCCCAGGGCGAGATTTTAATACATGATGTTTTTTGCTAGGGCACCTCTGAGCCTAATGGCCCCTTCTTCCCATGAAATGAGGTATATGCCTTTCTTGGGTCAATAAGCCCGAAAACCCATAAGATGAGGAGATGAAATGGAAGAAGCATGGAAAGTGATAAGTATGATCGGGAATGGTACGATGACTATTCAAGGAACCCCCCATTAGCACCCCATTCCCGAGGGTGACCAACTTACTAGGATGTGATGACACCCACCAAGGTTAAAAAAAGGAAAAATGTACAATTTCCAAGCAAATGTTCTGTAATCAAGAAAGGATTATTTACAACATATTCAAATGCTTCAATTATAAAGTGACACTTGCCATGAAACCAGACTTATTACCTCATGAAGGAAGACCTGGTGTCCTTTGGGGCTAGACTGGTGCAATGGATGTTTCTCTTTTGATGGTCATGTCCGATGGTGCAAGTTAAGATAAAAGGGGCCCCGCAGGGCTCTGCCAGTCAATCTGGCTCTTAGAACTCCATGTGTGCTACCTGTGGGCCTCGATACATTATATCCTTAGTTACCCCTGGGCTGAGGACGGGGGGGAGTAACAAGACTCTACAGGAGAACATGAATCAGAAGAAGAAATTCCTCATACTCTAGTATCAAGGAGATCGGTTTAAGAAATAAGGCAACCGAGAAGGTATACTTCGCCTGATTTCTGTTGAAATTTTGCTCTGTTTATTACTGATGATGCTATAACTGTTAGGGAGGAAGTTGATTCAAAGGATGGAAAACTCTGGAAAAAGACCACGGTTAAAAAAATTGAAACCTTGGACATGAATGAGGCTTGGGATCTAGTGGAGTTGTCGATTGAAAGAAATCCCATTGGTAACAAATGGATGTTTAAGAAGAAGTTGGGTGCAGAAAGTAAAGTGGAGAAACAAAAATCTTGGTTAGTAGTAAAAGGTTATTCTCAGGTAGAGGGAATTGACTTTGGTGAATTTTTTTCTCATGTTGCCAAGCTAACTTCTATTAGATTTCCTTTATCTATTGTAGCTATTTTTTATTTTGAAGTAGAAGAGATGGATATGAAGACAACATTCTAATGTGGGGATTTGGAAGAAGAAATCTACATGAAGCAGCGAAAAGGCTTTGTTGTGAAGGGAAAGAAAGAGTTGGTATGCAAGTTGAAAAATTCCATGTATGGGTTAAAGCAATAACCAAGGACGTGGTATAAAAAAATTGATACATGTACGCCGTGACTTGGCTTCATAAGGAGAAAAGCATATCATTGTGTCCACTACAAATTAATCAGTGATCATCTTATTTATTTGGTCTTATGTGTGGATGATATGTTGCTGATAGGAAACAACAAGAAGAATATCCAAGATGTGAAAACTTAGTTGTCCTCTAAATTTGACATGAAGGATCTTGGTGTTGCAAATTTTATTTTGGGAATGGAAATTAAAAGAGATCGGGAAAACAAGAAACTCTGGTTAAATAAGAGGAAATACGTCAAGACAATATTTCAAAGGTTTGATATGCAGAAATGTAAACCGATCAGGGTTCCTATTACTATAGGTGTAAAGATATTTGCAGATCAATGTCCAAAGACACAAGAAGAGGAAGAGGGCATGTTCATCGTTCCATATGTTAGTGTAGTTGGCAATTTGATGTATGCAATAGTATGTACTAGGCCAGACATTGCACATGTAGTGGGAGTTTTGAGCAAGTATATGTCAAAACCGGGGAAGGAGCACTCGACAACAATAAAGAGGGTTTTCATGTATTTGCATGGAACTACTAGTTATGGATTGTGCTACCAAGGAAGACCAATATTGGATAGAGTGTTGGATATACGTGGCTTTGTTGATGCAAATTGGGTTGGAGATCTGGATTATAGAAGATCTACAAGTGGGTATGTGTTTAGCCTATTTGGAGGAGAAATCAGTTCGTTGGGAAAAAATATAGTCTGTAGTGGCACTCTCAATTACAAAAGTTGAATACATGGCAACCACTCATGCAATAAAGGAAGAAATATGGTTACAAAGATTGTATTCAGGTACTGGGTTGGTACAACAAGTTGTAAGGATAGATTGTGACATTCATAGTGCAATATTCCTAGAGAAGAACCCAACTTATCATTAAAAGATAAAACATATTGATGTTCAATATCACTTTGTGAGAGACATATTTGAAGAAAATAAGGTGTTGTTGATGAAGGTTGACATTATGAAGAATGTTGTTGATGAATTAACAAAATCTATGAGCACTGAGAAGTTCTCTCGGTGTAGAGGATCAATGGGCATTGTTGCCCTGGATTGTTGACTATGTAATATTGTAACCTCATGTATACAAAGAAAACAACAAGTGGGAGAATGTTGGGTATGTGTTATATTCTTTGCAAAATTGTTTCCATGTACTGTACACTGATATGGGAGCAAGGGGTTCCCTTAAAATTTTTATTGGCGGTTCTTTTAATTCGTTTTTAGCAGTTTTTTGGCACATGGTTTTCACTGATTGTTTTCTAATGTTGGTTAAGGAATTAGGGTTGTTGGCTAATTCAAGTTAATGGATTAGGGTTTTGGATGTCGTAGGATCCCACATATTGTATGGTAAATAATGAAGAATATGATGAATAAAAGATTAGAGGTGTGGCTCTAAACAAGTTGTTGGTTTTCTAGGGTAAAATCTCTATGTAATGTGTGTGTGTGTGTGTGTGTGTGTGTGTCATTGTATCGTTTCTATTTTTTATTAAGAATCCTTCTTCTATAAATAATTGTACAAGGTTTCAATATACATAAACTACTTTTGAAGTGCACTCCTCTAATGACCTTAGAAACACTAGAGGACTGGGATGTGAGGGATTTTCAGGTTACTTCGAATGGACCGCGACAATGACACTTGGGGGTTTAGCGACATTATCTTCCACTGGGGCATCACCACCTTCTATCATCTCTTAATTATTTTCCATAGCTTGAGACCTTCCCTTAATTGCTTCATTTGCCTTTGGGACCAAAACATATTGTTTTTGGGTGAACCCAAAGTTTACCTCAACCCCGTTGAATGTTTTCTTGTGCCTTCTCTTGACAGGGAGGAGAAGATGTCCTTCTCCATACTTGGCAAGCAAAGGGACATGGACAATCTAAAACAAGATGTCCATATAGATGACATATCATATATCGAAATGGCACATTCGAGTAATCTGAAAACTAAGTGTGAGTCTAACCTCCACCCTTGATTTCCAAGATTTTAGCGAGACCCTCCTTGATATCGATATCAACTATCACTCTTTCCATTGAATGATTTATACTACTCTTGTAAGAATAATCAACCCTAATAGTTCAACCCAAAACATTCCCTAGATCTGATAAGAACTCATCCGTCCAAAATTTGAGAGGAAGCTTGAGCACTTTTACCCAAATTGGAATTCTTGAGATGACCTTTGAACATGGGTTGAAAATGAGGTGCCATGGTTTCAAATGTAGGTATGTCGTGCTCCAAAACAAGCTACTAGCGATTATGACATCAACATCCTTTTCAGGGAAAAATGTGAAGCTAATCCAATCTCTGGTCATAATGTGAATTGTAGGACTGTATCCAATAACCAACCACCAAAATTTATCCAATCATTCATTTAAGGTCTCCACCACAATATGCCTTCCAAAGAATTTTTGAATTAGGGTTTTTCCCAACAACTCCATAATTTGATCAACCTTGATATCCTCACTAACTACCATTTTAACCCTAGACACATTTCTCTTGATAATTTTCAACCCTTCTTATGACCACCAACACACACCACTAGAGAAACCCTCGATGGATCCCTTGTTACTCCAACTAGACAAGCCAAATCCAATTTATGCCCCACAAAGCCTAGAATTTTGATAATATTCTGCTCTCCAAAGGCACTCTCAACACCCTGGGTTTCGAACTCGTAACAAAACTAAGGTTCCCTTTGTGAGGAAGAATGAACCTTTGAGATTTTAAGAGAAGATTGATTTGGAAGATCTTTTGTCATTGATGTGATCATTAACACTAGCAACTTGGATCCTCGTGCTTTCATTTTTTTCCACATATCTCCTTGCCTTCAATTTTTTTGAGTATTGTCATTGCCAGGCCTCGTTTGAACATTTGACAAGAGATTCGATGTGTTACATCTACCCACTTTTACTACCGCTTCTATAGTTTTTTTGGGTTGAAAACTTGACCATTATACCCATTGTTGTTGTCCCTAGTAAGGTCCTCACCTCCAACATCAAGGTGACAAGGAGTTGAATAATTGAAGTCCATGAGTCCTATAATGCTTTCCTCATTATAGTCTACAAGTTGAATGTCCTCCTAAAACCCTACTAGGGTTTCTCGAGTCTCCATATCTCCCCCTCCCTTCATGTACACACATGTGTGTATGTACACAACCATGTACATATACATACACAATTACACACTCACATTCACACATATAATTGTGTGTGTGTGTATATGTATGTATAATTGTACAATAAATCATTTTGTTTCTTGAAAACCATTGGCCCTAGAGCATAAAGCAAGACATTGCTCCATAATTGAACAAAGACATGTCATGATACCAACTTTGAAAATAGTCCATCAAAGAAGTTTTATCCCACTTATTGACAACCTTTGTACCTTATAGAACTTCCATCCATACTAAATTGAAATGGGCACTAAACAAAAAGACAATCACCTATTTCACTCTGATTTTCAAAATATATGCTAGCTAGGGCCTTGCCAACCACATTTGTGTCCATTATCCAAAGTTAAGATCTTGTTTGCTAAAGCCAACCATAGGAAAATTATAGTCTTCAAAGGACTATCCAGTTTCCATATTGTCGTCCGTCACAAGGCTCCCCCCAAACCCCAAACCAAATTCTTCCTTTATGGTTGATTAATAGCCTCTCTTTGCAGTCAAAGCGCCCAATGCTTTAGTTTTTGACCATTTGAATTTATCTTTTTGATTTGTGAGCTCAACAACACAATGTTTTATTAATAATACATATTGATCCCATTCATCAACCATGAGCTCTTCTAGACCTCAAAAGTCGTATGCACACACACACAAACAAATGTATATATATATGTGTGTGTGTGTGTGTGTGTGTGTGTGTGTGTGTGTGTGTGTTTGTGTGTGTGTACATTGTTATGGTGACAAATTATTACTTAGCTTACATTGAATTCATTATTATCTTATTTATATTTTTGTATAATAGATTACATGGGGTTGGCATATATTCACCTAAATATTTTCATTTTTTCTAATTTAGATACTCATCTATTAATAATATAAAAAAAAAAAGTTTGTAACTATAATTCTAAGGAGTTCTGCCTATATTGAGCCTTACTACTAATATGGTTGTTCATACTATAACCTCTTTTCATCTTGCAATATACAATAGAACTGAAGGGAAAAAACAATAGATAGCTATATCATAATTATATTAGCCTATCTTATACTTGCTAGCATATGATTCAACCATTCAAAGATAGTAAAAAAGGACAAACATAACAATGGGATTTGACATTGTTGTTGATAATCCTCACCCTTTGAGGTTGAATTCACATATATGTAAAATGGTGGAGTGGTTGTACCTTCTTTTGCACTGGCTTTGGTTCCCTGTGCCACTTCTGCAAGTCTCTACCCTTCCTTGCATAGCTCCTCAATCACAACTTCAATTCCCCACATAACTTTAATCAGAGCTTTATATTTTTTGGTCCATGAAATCCAATTTATCTAGAATTTCCCACTATCGGATTACTTTATCTTCTACAACCTAGGCATTGAAAGACTTATTGTGCCAATAAAGCTCCACCGGCTTTAAGTATTTGGTATCTTGACTTGTGTGGAAAACCCATATCTAAGATCCACTTCATAAGTTTTGCATCTCTTTTTTATGTAGAAGTGTGCTCCCTTTTCGCTTGAACCATGTTCTCAGTTCTCTCAACTTTCTCTTTAACTGTAATGTTCGTTTTTGAGTGATCACTCGAGGAGGACAACTCAATAGCCTACTTAATTATCATAGGCTATAATTGGTAAAAAGGGAATTAATTAATTTAATTATTTAAATGTCAATTGGGTGGAAAAAACAATATTTAAAAGTGGCATTGAATAATTAAATAAAAAGGAGATAAAGTGACATTGGGGAAAAATAAAAGGATATTTTATAAAGTTATTTTATATTATTTAATTAAGCGGAAAAAGGTAAAAAGGGTATAAATAAGAGAATGGGGTTCATTCTCTCATTATTCATGGTAATTCTTTTTATCGAAATTGGATTTTGGAGACCACCACGGGCCCTTCTAGACCTAAAAAGTCGTATGTATACACACACACACACACACATATTTGTTTGTCTGTTTGTGTGTGTACATAGTTATGGTGACAAATTATTACCTAGCTTACATTGAATTCATTATCATCTTATTTATATTTTTGTACAATAGATTACATGGGGTTGACATATATTCACGTAAATATTTTCATTTTTTTCTAATTTAGATACTCATCTATTAATAATATAAAAAAATGGTAATTTTGATAAAGTTTGTAACTATAATTCTAAGGAGTTTTGCCTATATTGAGCTTTACTACTAATATGGTTGTTCATACTATAACCTCTTTTAGTCTTGCAATATACAATAGAACTGAAGGAAAAAAACAAGAGATAGCTATATCATAATTATATTAGCCTATATTATACTTGCTAGCATATGATTCAACCACTCGAAGATAATAAAAAGGGACATACATAACAATGGGATTTGACATTGTTGATAATAATCCTCACCCTTTGAGGTTGAAGGGTGAGGTTGAATTCACATATATGTAAAATGGTGGAGTGGTTGTACTTTCTTCTGCATTGGCTCTGGTTCCTCGTGCCACTTCTGCAAGTCTCTACCCTTCCTTGCATAGCTCCTCAATCACCACTTCAATTCCCCACATAACTTTAATCAAAGCTTCATATTTTTTGGTCCATGAAATCCAATTTATCTAGAATTATCCATTGTCAGATTCCTTTATCTTCTACAACCTAGGTATTGAAATATTTATTGTGCAAATAAAGCTCCATCGACTTTAAGTATTTGGTATCTTGACTTCTGTGGAAACCCATATCTAGGATCCACTTCATAAGTTTTTCATCCCTTTTCTATGTAGAAGTGTGCTCCCTTTTCACTTGAACCATGTTCTCAATTCTCTCAACTTCCTCTTTAACTGTAATGTCCTTTTCTGAGTGGTCACTCCAGGAGGATGACTCAATAGCCTATTTAATTCTTGTAGGCTATAGTCGGTAAAAAGGGAATTGATTAATTAATGCATCTTATCTTCTCAAATAGTTTGAATCCCTCTGAAACAATTTTTTCATCCATGGATGCTGGTGGGGGCGTCGCTCCTTCACGCCCCTTGCCAGAACTCGAAGCTTTCAGGAAGCTTGTTGCTGGAGCCTCCAAAAGACCGTTGTCCGCAGCACAACAAAAATTTGTAAAGAAGTTGGATTGCATCCCAATCGTGGAATTGCCAATAGAAGAAACATGCAGATCGACAGTCAATCTCGCAGATAGAGGGCTCATCGGGCAGTTCACCGGGCTCTGGCCCTCTCCCAAATCCGTTGAAGCTTGGGTGCAGAGGAACTGGACGCCACTCATCTCAGAAGGAATCAAGAGTCACTTTGTAGGTAAAGGATTTTTTGTATTCGTGTTCGAAAGCTCTGAGGAAAAAAACCTCATATTCAGAAACGACCCATACTTCATGGGGCCTCAGGGTTTATATTTGAACAAATGGACCCTTGACTTCGATCCAACCCAGAATGTGTCGTCCGTCGTTCCAGTTTGGGTCCGCCTACCTCATCTCCCATTACATTGCTGGAATAAAAAATCATTGCATGCTATCGACAATACGCTTGGAAGGTATATAGACCAAGCAATGCGAAAAGACCAGTACTCATGCACACAGATCTGTGTGGAGGTTGATCTGGAAGTAAGGTTACCAGAGGCAATCAAACTAATTGTTGCAGATTAGACGCATATACATGAGTTAGATTATGAGCAGTTACCCTTCAAATGCCGACACTGCCATGGCTATGACCATTTCGCAAGATATTGCAAAAAAAAGAATGTAGAAGAGAGTGAGAATGCAAAAGCAGAACAATGGATCACAGTGCAGAAAGCAAGGACAACAAAACCTAGAAGTAAAGGAATAACAAAGGAAAACAACCTCGGGCAATCGGGGAAAGAACAAAAAGACGAGACCTCCAATCCCATGTCGAAGTCAGGATCTCAAAATGCAGAGCCCAACAAGGCCATAGAAGAACCAGAAGCAAATATGGATAATAGCGAACAATCAAAACCATCCCCAAACGGGAAAGGCACAGAGGAACAAGGGAAAATGGCGAGAACCCTGGAAGTAGCCCCCTCTCCCTCATACGTCGACATATCCATAAAGAAAGTACTAGAATCACCAAGCTCCTCGGAGGATGAGATCCTAGAAAGGCCTGCCAAAAGAGCAGGAAGAAAGTCTCGCAGAGAAGCAAGGGAGGAAGAAGCAGAAAGACAAAAGACCCAAGGAAGTCAACCTACTATAGAAATGTCAATTGGTAGAAACACAAGGACAAGGCCCCCAAAAGGAGGAGGCCCAACCACCCCCAACAGTAAGTAATGAGAATCGTCTCTTGGAACTGCAGAGGTTTGGGGAACCAGTCGAAAATTGAAGCAGTCAATGACCTAATGAAAGTGGAACCAACAGACATTCTCATGCTCCAAGAGACAAAAATTGAAGGGGAAGCCCTTCTAGAGATCAACAAAAAGAAATGGCAGAAGAATACAAGAAGAGCAATAAGCACAAGGGGCTCTTCCGGAGGAATAGCAACCTTGTGGAAGGAAGATCAGTTCAGGCTCGTCAAATCCTACAACACCGGAGTTTCACAGAGCTGAAGCACATAGCAAGTAAGTTAACCATTGCATTATTCAATTTATATGTACCGATATTATATTCTGAAAAGAAAGACTGTTGGAAAACATTAAATGAGTTTCTAGAACTGAACTCCCTAAACAATATAATCATTCGCTGGAGACCTTAATCTAGTGATGAATGAAAAAGAAAAGAGAGGAGGTAGGAACAAGGATCAAATGATCTATGTAGTAGAGGACATGATACAACAATGGGACCTAATGGACTATAAACCAAGAAAAGGGCTTTACACCTGGACCAATAATAGGACAAGGGAAGATCACATATTCGCCAGATTGGATAGGTTCTTGGTCCAAAGCACTACGTTGTCGGAAAGGAGGCTTATCTCCACAACCATTCTTCCCAAGCTTACCTCGGACCACAAACCCATCCTTCTATTGCTAGAGGAGGAAGAGAATCTGGGGCCAATCCCATTTAGATTCAGTCCACTGTGGAATGGAAAGATTGGTTTTGCAGAGACGGTCTGACTGGCATGGTCCACCTCAGTCACTGGCTCTCCCAACTATGTATGGGAACAAAAATTAAAAATAACAGAAAAGGCCCTCAAGGAATGGAGCAAACTCCCAACAAACACTCCCAATAATCAAAGAAAGGAGTCAGTGCAGCAACTGGAAAATCTACAGAATGAAATGGATACAATAGATATAACTAAAACAGAATTGGAAAAGGAGCAAGCAACCCAATGTAAAACATTCCGCTCCTTCAGAAATGAAGAAGAATATTGGATATTAAAGTCCCGTAGCCTTTGGCTAGAAGCTGGAGATAGAAATACAACCTACTTCCATCGACAATGTAGAGCTCGTCTCTCCAAGAATCACATCATAAAGATTACAACCACCGATGGGAGGCTTTGCAAAGGAATAGATCAAATAAAAGTTATTGTTGCTTTACATTTCCATCTACTTTGCAACAAAGAGAATGATGATAGTGAAGAAGGCAATAAAGAATTCCTCAAGAACATTCTGGAACTGGTCACTAAAGAGGACAACACAACATTATTGAAGCAAACCAAAGAAGAAGAAATCAACAAAATCATTTGGTCCATGGACCTTGACAAAGCCCCCGGCTAGATGGGTTTACCATTCATTTTTACAGGATATGTTGCGATATAATCAAATCAAATCTTACCAGAATGATAAAAGGATTCCTACAGAAAGAAAAATTGGGTGGTAGTACCAATTCAACTTCCTTGCATTTATCCTGAAAGAAACAAATCCCGTCTCCTTTGACAGGTTCAGGCCAATCTCTTTATGTAATGCCTCTTACAAGATAATTGCAAAACTCCTTGCAAATAGAATAAATCCATTGTTGGGCAAACTCATCTCAGATTCGCAAGGCGGCTTCGTCAAAGGGAGACACATTTTGGACAATGTAATTCAAGTCCAGAAAGCCATGCATTCCAGTAACCTCAGAAAAGAGAAAGGCATGTTGATCAAGTTAGACATGGCTAACACCTTTGATAGAGTAAAGTTGTCCTTCCTATATCAAGTTCTCCTCTCCTTCGAATTTGAGCAAGAGTTTGTAAATTTGATTAAATCCTGCACCACCAGCCCTTGGATAGCCCCTTTGGTAAATGGGAGGCCAACTGATTTCTTCAAAACCTCGAGGGGGTTGAGGCAAGGATGCCCCCTCTCTCCATTTCTATACATTTTAATGGCAGACACGCTTAGCAGAAAGTTGGAGCAGGACAGGATAGTAGGAGCTGCCCCAGGTTTGAGAATAATGAAGGATCTTAAACCATTAAATCATGCCCTATTCGCGGATGACTCCCTTATGTTGGGAGTAGCTTCTAATAGAATAGCCTTTGCATTTAAAGGCACTCTTCAAGCCTACTGTAAAGCATCTGGAGCACTAATAAGTGAAAGGAAAAACGTTGTCTATAGTTGGAATGCAGAAGAGGATGAAACTCAAAAAATAGCTCACACTCTGGGGTTCAATGGATATTCAAAATGGGATAAGATTAATTATCTTGGGCTGCCATTAACACTGGCAACAAACAGAGTCAATCTATGGGAAGGAGTATTAACAAAAATCAAAGGCAAAATCGTTGCATGGGGAGGTCAATGGCTAACTCATGGAGGCAAATTAATCCAGATAAAATCTGTTCTTTCATCTCTGTCGATCTACCAAGTGTCCTACCTCATGGCACCGAAGTCGATTTAAGGGCAAATCAACAAAATCACGAGAGATTTTTTGTGGCATGGTGGAAAAGGGAACCAGCGTAAATTTCACCTAGTCAAATGGGAGACAACAAAGCGGACTCTGAGAGAAGGCGGTCTTCAAATTCGAGATCCAGATCTCGCCAACACAACATTGGGCTGTAAGATATTGTGGAAGATTCACAATGATCCCAATCATCCCGTTAGCAAAACGCTGAGGCATAAATATATACCGAATGCAAAAATTAGAAATCTGCAGAACGCCAATAGCAGGAGGAGCACGCTGTTATGGCAACTCTGTATGAAAGGAATTTGATTTTTCATGCAAAAATTGTACCGCATCCCAGGAAACAACAAGCGTGTAAAACTGTGGACAGGTCGGATAATGGGGCATCCGCCTCTAGCATCAAACGCCAGCCTACATGAAATCTTTGAGTTTCTAGAAAACAGAAGAGAAAAGAGCATTTACGACATTTCAAAATGGGACGACATTGGTTTTTGGACAGATTGGAACTTCAACAATGTACTAGATCATCTCCTTCAGCAAACAACAATGCTTAAAGAGGAGCTACGCGATGCAGCTCCGGTGCACAAGTCAAAACATGACAAATGGGTTGGGGACCTTTAGGAATATACTCCTCAGCCAAAGGCTATGAACTGCTACAACCACAGAGAGACAGAACCCTCCCTGCAAGATTTTGGATGGAGGTATGGGATTCAACGACGCTACCCAAAGTAAACTTCTTATTCTGGACATTAATGCATAAAAAGATCCTGACTGGTGAAAACTTAATGAAAAGAAATATCGTTGGTCCTCATAGATGCTCATTATGCAAAGAAGCCACGTAAACCATGGATCATCTGTTTGTAGACTGTTTATTTGCAAATAAAGTCTGGATTCTCATACTCCATGGTCTCAAGGTTGCTACCCCCACTAAAATTTCAGTAGTAGACCTATTCTCTACATGGAAGGACCGATACCCCTTGCTCTCAGTCAACTCCTTATGGGCCAAAGTCTGGATCACCATCCCCAAATTTGTGTGCTGGAAGCTATGGCTTGCTAGAAATGAGCAGACATTCAACAATGTAGCCTGGACCCCCAATATGGTAGCAGCAAAAGAAAAAGGCCTTCTCCTATAAATTTTGAACTATTAAAACCTCAAAGTTAATTCTTCGTTGTAGCAGGAGGAAAATAATTGGCTCGGTACCTTTGTGTTTACCAAACGGATCCACGGCATTGAAAAACCCCATCTCAATCCTGAGTGGAGGCTAAGAGATAAGAATGAAACAATCCAGAGTTGGTGGAGGAAGCAAGGAATAACTACAGCTTTCTTTGATGGTGCCTCCAAGGGAAACCCTGGGATAGCGGGAGCTGGAGGACTTATATACTCTTCTGATGGGAGAAAAAAAGAAACCTTCATCTGGGGTATAGGATAGCGAACCAACAATCAAGCAGAAATACTGAGTTTGATAAAAGTCTGCCATATAACCAAAGAAAGAGGACACCGAGAGCTGCAAGCATTTGACGACTCTGAAATCCTGATCAAAATGATACATTCAAAAGGTCAGTTTAATGACGTTGGCTTAAACAAGAATCTGCAAAGGCTGAGATATATCCTACAAGAATTCACCTCCTTCAAATGCTATCATATTCTTAGAGAATCAAACAAAGAAGCAGACAAATATGCCAACAAAGGTTGTCTCTTCGCCCAAGGAGACCTCGGCATAAATGATGGAGATCCAGTAAAAATTTGTATCCCTTGAAAAAGACAACAACTTGTAATAGGAAAATGTAGAAGTCTTGTATTGAAGGTTGCAAGGCTGCGGCCAGTTGGAGTTCCCTATTAATAAAAATCCATACCTGTTTTAGTTAAGAAAACAAAAAGGGAATTGATTAAATTAATTATTTAAATGTCATTTGGGCGGAAAAAACAATATTTAAAAGTGACATTGAATAATTAAATTTAAAGGAGATAAAGTGACTTTGGGGAAAAATAAAAAGATATTTATAAAGTTATTTTATATTATTTAATTACGTGGAAAAAGGTAAAGAGGGTATAAAGGTGAGATTGGTGTTCATTCTCCCATTATTCATGGTCATTTTTATTGAAATTGGATTTTGGAGAGCTCTTGAAACTTGTTGGCTTTGGGACTGAAAACCTTTGAGTAGATTGGGTTCGGTGGTGAAATTAATCCACCCTAGCTTATCGAGAAGGAGGGATCACTCAGATATATCATTGGATTGCATTGTTCAAGTGGTAGATTCACCATTTTGTTATATCGAGGGAATTTGCAGAATTTTGTGGTGTTTGTGGAGGCCAAATCCTTATCTTTAGTTCATGGAAACCTAAGAGGAGTTTGTACTACTTTACTTTACTATCAAAAAAATTGTGGTTTTTGTAAGGGTCATACCCAATATTTCCAGATCGTGGGGTTCTCTAAGAAGGGCACACCAATTATTTTAGTTCGTGGAGGGTTTGAGAGGGTCGTGGCTATTACTTGTAATTAGTGGCAGGTTTAAGAGGAGGCATGATTCATCACCAAATGAGTGTTGTAACTCTCTTTCACTCCGTCCATTAAATTGTGCCCCTTTCCATCAGATTGGGGTTCTAAGGACATTGTTTCATCACAAAAAGGGAGCTTCCATCACTCACTCTATTTTCCTCAACAAATCGTGTCATCTTGTTTATGTGTATGGAATATTAAAGGGGTCGATCTAGCATTTAGATTATTGTTACCGCAAGGGTATTTATAGGCAGAACGAGTTGCCCTTCTCAGTTTTGTTCTTAGATTTACTCTCATATCTATTCACAGCTTTATTCTCAACCTTATTCTCAACAGTAAATCATGTCAACCCCTTGGAAAATCATGGTGTATCAAAGGAGTTGTTTCATACATTAAATGTTGGCTAAAACATGGAATTTTGTAGGTCAGAGTAATAATAAATAGATCTAATTCATTTGTTGAGTTTTATCTCTGTTTTGATAGTTTGAATGAGATTGTGATCCTCTACATCAAGTGTATTTGTTGTTTTCTTATATTACTTGCAATAAAACTCCATTTGTTAGGATATTTAGACACTTAGGAGATAGTTAAGATCTACTTGGTCTAATGTGTCGTTAGGTAAAAGTGTGTTTTTTAGTGTGTTTCTTTAGTATGCATTTGTAGTTAGGAAATCCGACGATCACGATATGTTCCCGACATAGAGTGATCTAACGGTTCATATTCTCCTGGATCTTAATGGCCATTGATATGTGGCTTAACACCCGATTGGTCCCCGATCTCTATTTAAAGAGCATGGAGGGTCATTTGTTGATGATCGGTTGTAAGAAACTCTCTTGTAAAATCACTCTATAATATTTTTCTTTTGCATTAATAAACTGCTCCAAGTGGCCGTGTTAGTTGGGGACGTGGATGTTTCCCCATAGGGGTTTTACCATGTCAAAACATCAGTGTGATGATCTTTGATCTAGTTGTGTGAGTGTTTACTGAAGGTGTTCATCCTCTATTGGAATACATGTGTTGTCGAACATGGTATTCGAGCCTATTTGAAGACTCGCTCCTGTTGTAGATCGAGATCGTGAAGCCGAGTTGCTTCATCTCCATTTTTTTTCTATTTTTGTACATTTATGGGCTGAGAGGACTATTCCATTGCATCCAGAGCGCTCATTTCAATCAAGAACTTTTTTTGTTTCACTCTAAAAGGTTTTTTTTTTCCCAAGATACAACCATTTTAGTCAAATCCGGAGGTATAAACCCTGAATATGCCATTTTTAAATTTTCGCAGAGTGTTATTTTGGTTTTATTTCGATTTTATATTGTTTGTTTCCAGGTTGCTACTCTTTTAGATCTGTGTATGCTTTTTTCCCCGCGCTCTGTGCGATCTCGGCAAATCAGAAACAGATAGGAAAAGGTGCATTTTCCGGGTAAGCTAAGCAATATCTAACCCTTGTTGTCATCGAGAAGCAAATTTTTTTTCTTATGTGAAAATAGTTTTTTCTTAGCACGCTCTTCAAGTTTGTTTTCAACAACAACAACAACAACACCTCCAATTCTCTTGCTAAACAATACAATATGTTTTGCTAACCCATTTGGTTAAGAGTTGCCTTATTAAGTCGGATGTCTTGAGTTCAAGTCTCTCTTTTTGTTACTTTTTTTGAAAAAATTCATGCTCAATTGTAAAGTGTATTTCAATTCAAATATAAAAGTGAATGACTATAAGTAGCTTTAATATTTTATTTTAGAGTTATTTATTTTGCATGCAACTTTTCTTTTATAAAGTAACTTCATTGTAAAAGTGATCCCCACTTCTTTTTATAAAAGTGGGTCACTTCATAAAGTATCTTACACCACCACGTGATCCTTTGGTTACCGTTTATGCCTTTTTTAAAAAGGGAATAACTTTCACATCCGAAGTCCGTTTTTTTTTTTAAACCGCTTAATTTTTTGCCATTAGTTTTAGTTTTTAAATCCATATTATCTACATATTTAATGTGGTTGCTTCTACTAATCTTTTGCCTACTAACACCTACTACTTCCAATGGAAATCACATATGGAGGATTTATTAAGAAGTAAAGGCTTGTACCAGATTACCTTGGGAAAGAAAAAAGAACCCACTGATGTTGATAAGAACGTCAAATGGGATAATAGGAGTGACGAAGCATGTGGACTAATCAAAATGTCCTTCTCTCCTGATTTAAGGTTCCACCTTTAAGAAATTGATGACTCCGATTAAGCTTGGGAAAAGATTGAATCTGTGTTTGGTAAACTCAATATTATTCGAGCACAACAGTTAGAAAATCAAGTACTGACTTTAAGTCCAAGTGATTTTTATTGCATTGGAGACTATCTATTTAAATTTAAAACACTTATAATTTTATGTGAAGAATGTGAGACAAAAATGGAGGAAGAGTGTTGCATCTATCTTATTCTTTCTAAGCTAGGTAGTGCATATTCTGTGTTTGTATCTACCTTTTATGCCATGAGATAGGCTATAGGAAAAGCTTATCAAAAACCCACTCTTGAGTCCTTTTGTGATGCTTTGATTAGAGAGGAAGATAAGCTTGTACAACTTGGAGTGATTAGCACTGCAAGTACCTCCAACAAAGCCGCCCAACAAAAAGATAAACCCAAAAATCCCAAGAAGCAACATCCTCACTACAACAACAAGCAACATAAGGGTTCCAAACCCACTTAGACAAATTCAACTCCTAATGGTGACAAATGAGAAAAATATAAAAATAAGAAGACTGACAGACATTGCAACTTTTGTGATAAAGATGGTCATGATGAGTCCAAATGTTTCAAGAATATGACAGCTTTAGAAGCAGAGATGAAGAAGCACAACATCAATATTGATTCTACTTCTCATGGACATGCACTTTCTGCTTCTGATTTCTCATTCAATACAACTTCTAATTCTTCTTCTGATGAGTGGCTTATTGATTCTGAAGCATCTTATCATATGGCTAAGCATACATACATATTTTCTTTTCTAAATGAATGTAACACCAAGAAAATGTTTGTTGGCGATGATAGATCTCTTAGTGTCGTGGGATATGGAACAATTCAAGTAGATAATGATCATTTCAATGACGTATTATGTGTTCCAAGTCTTTCTTGCAACCTTTTATCAGTATATCAAATCACTCATTCAAGTGAAGCTAAAACCGTGGAGTTTTCACCTCACCAAGTTGTAATCAAGGATCTAAAAGATCCTAAGCATGTTCTTGCAACTGGAATTTATGATGATATTACCAGGTTGTACAAGTTTGACAACTTTGGGTCATCATCTTTTTCATCAGTTTTTGTTGCTCATAGCGATGACTTGAACAAACTTTCGCATGAGCGGTTTGGTCATCTAAACTATCACTGATTGCAACAACTATGTAATCAACATATGGTGACTTGACTTCCTCTTGTTTCATGCAGAGATGGTGTTTGTGTCAGTTGTGTTCTCGAAAAACATCATTGGGACAATTTTGACAAACGTGCCTCTTGCCATGCCTCATGCCCTTTGCAGCTTGTTCACAGTGATTTGTGTGGTCCACTTTCTACTCCTTCTTTTTCTGGGTGCAAGTATTTCTTAATTTTCATTGATGATTTTTTTAGACATACTTGGGTTTACTTCTTAAAACTTAAGAGAAAATATTCTGACAAGTTTTTAGCCTACAAGTCCCTGGTAGAAAAACAATATGGACATCAAATTCAAAGGTTAAGAACAGATAATGGAGGCGAAAATGTGAACAATAATTTTACAAGTTACTGCACTACACAGAGCATTCAAATGCAACACATTGTTCCATATACACCACAACAAAATGGTGTTGCTGAGAGAAAGAACCACGCATTAAAAGAAATGGTTAATTGTATGATCCAATCTAAGGGATTAAGTCTAAAGTATTGGGCGGAAGCCATCAAATGTACAAATTACATAGTAAATCGCACTCCCACAAAGGCTCTTAAAAGTATAACACTGGAAAAATCTTGGACTAAAATTAAACCAGATGTAAGTCACTTTCGTGTATTTGGCAGTATAGCATGGGCTCACATTCCTGATGAGAAAAGGAAAGCATTCCAACCTAAAAGTGAGAAGTGTATATTTGTTGGTTATTATGAAGATGTCAAAGGTTATAGACTTCTCCAACCACATTTTAATGAAATTATTATTATAAGAGATGTTAAATTTGATGAAAATCTCTTGGCCTATGAGCCTAATTCGATAATTGTGCCTTCTTCGGCCTGCGAGCCATCTTCGACGTTTGTGCCTTCTTATGTTCCTATTCTGGTTTCTTCTTAAAATGATGACAACTAGGATGAAAATCCACATCCGCCTGCTCACCTTCCTAGAGATGAGTCCTTTGAACTTGAACCAACACCAACTCCACCGCTTCCTAGATGGGTCCGTTCAACACGAGAAGCAACTGGTGATCTTGTCGGTGATCCTTCATATCAACATCGAACACGTTCACAGTTCTAGGAAGCCTCTTCTCTTTTGGCTCAAGTTTTAGAGACTGATCATCCATAGACATTTGCATAAGCTTTAGGTCATCCAGATTGGGATACAACAATGAATGAAGAGTATCATTATTTAATGGAAAACAATAATTGGGATCTTGTACCTCTTCTAAAAGGAAGAAAAATTGTCATATGTAGATGGGTCTACATAACTAAGTATGCATTATATGGAAGTGTTGAAAGACATAAGGCTAGATTAGTTGCCAAAGGAATTGACTATAATGAAACCTTTGCCCTTGTAGCCAAAATGAATTCCATCTGTCTTGTTCTTGACCTTGCTGCCTCACATAAATGGGAGGTCCATAAGATGGATGTTAAATCCACCTTCTTGCACAAAGATTTGCAAGGATAAATCTACATGGAACAACCTCCTGGCTATTGCAGAATGACTCTAGCCTTGTTTGTCGCCTTAAGAAATCTCTTTATGGTCTTAAGCAAGCTCCTCGAGCTTGGTATGCCAAAATGGACAACTTTCTTATTGACATAAAATTCTCTAGATGTCATTATGATCGTAATGTCTATACCAAGAAAGTAGGAAGCCATCTCATCATCCGTTTCTTTTATGTTGATGACCTTATCCTTACTAGTAGTGACTCAAAACTTTTAAACCTTGTGAAAACCAGCCTTAAGAAGAAATTTGAAATGACAGACTTAGGATTTTTGCACTATTTCCTTCGCCTCCAAGTTTTGCAAACCAATGAAGGAATTTGTCTTTCCCAGTCTAATTATGCTTGTGACCTTCTTCATCGCTTTCACATGGACGATTGTAAACCAACCCCTTCTCCCTTCCAGTATGAAGTCAAGCTTACTGCCACTTATACTTCTCCTGAAGTTGATGCCACCCTGTACCGTCGGTTAGTTGGTAGCCTCTTAAACTTAACTCATACCCGTCCTGATATTTCCTTCGTTGTTGGTCTTATTGCCGGGTATATGCAAACACCCCATGAAAGCCATTGGAAAACAACTAAAAGGATACTTCACTGTGTCTATGGTACAATTTAGTTTTGGATACATTGTGGTTCATGGGGGACTCCTTTATTGGTTGGTTTCACTGATTCAGATTGGGCCAACGACCCTGATGATTGGAAGTCTACTGCAGGTTATGTTTTTAGCCTTGGTTCAGGACCTGTCACTTGGGCCTATAAGAAACAACATGCTATTTCACTTTCTTCAGCAGAAGCAGAGTACCAAGCAACAATAAATGAAAGTCAGGAAGCCTTGTGGCTTCGATAGATCCTTTCAGAGTTTGGATTCTAGTAACAGCATCCAACCAAACTTTGGTGTGACAATCAGAGTGCCATCAAGCTCGCCAAAGACCTAGTTCAACATCAGTGCAACAAACACATCGAGCTACACATGCACTTCATCAGAAAGCTCATTCATGATCAAGTTATTGAAGTGCTCTTTTTCCCTACAGAAGATCAAGTTGCAGACATTTTCACAAAGTCTCTTACAGAAGCGAAGTTTTCCAAACTTTGATCTATGTTAGGAGTTCATGAAGTTGACATAAAGGGGGGATAGGTTCTAATGCCTCATTCCTTCTCCTATTGTGTGAATATTGTAAATCCTTCAATCCTATCCCAGGTTGTTATTAAGGGGGAATGTTAGGATATTTAGACACTTAGGAGTTAATTAAGATCTACTTGGTCTAATGTGTCGTTAGGTAAAAGTGTGTTTCTTTAGTATGCATTTGTAGTTAGGAAATCCGACGGTCACGATATGTTCTCAACATAGAGTGATCTGACGGTTCATATTCTCCTTGATCTTAATAACCATTGATTTGTGGCTTAAAACCCAATTGGTCCATGATCTCTATTTAAAGAGCATGGAGAGTCATTTGTCAATGATCGATTGTGAGAAACTCTCTTGTAAAATATCTCTATAATATTTTTCTTTTGCATCAATAAACTACTCCAAGTGCCCACGTTGGCTGGGGCCGAGGATGTTTCCATGTAGGGATTTTACCACGTCAAAAAATCGGTGTGTTGATCTTTGATCTGGTTGTGTGAGTGGTTACTGAAGGTGCTCGTCCTCTGTTGGAATACCTATGTTGTCGAAAATGTGCCACGTCTATTGGAACTATTGTGAATTGTTTGACAAAAGTCATGAACCAAATGAACACAAACATATCAACAGTAACACATAAACCCGACAACAATATAAGAGGGGATCTTATAGTGGTATTAGAGTTGGTGTTCTTGCTAGCCTGTGAATTGCATGTCTTTTAATGTTTCTGGAAGACAAGACATATACCACCTACAAGAGTATAAGGAAGAAAGGGGTTGGAAACTTATTTCATTCAGAGTTAGAAGAAGAGGAAGCCATTAGGGACAAGAATGAACAACTAGAGGGAAATATTATGAATATTTTGAATGGCTTGGCAAGGGGGAAATAATAGTTGGTTGAGCTTCTCACACAACTTATAGCATATAATCAAGGGAATTGGAACAATTCAGGCAATAATAGCTCAGGAGGGACCAATGAAAACCATGGTAACAATGGGAACCGTGCGGAAGGGAGAAACACTCATGTCCCTACACGGAATAACATTGGTACTACTAGTAGGGTGACTCCTAGGCCTCTTTTACCTCGATTCTTGGAGGGAAAACGAGCTGGAAATCAAGTACAACAAGGACAAGGTGTAGGATTTACAAATTATTTGAGGGAGTATCATTCTCTTAGTGAGGAATTTCATGCAATTATGTCCTTATTTGTTTACCATTGAGTACAAGAATAGGCCGAGGGATTACAACAAGGGCACGTCGAATCAAGATCTTCAGTGGAAGATTGGGAAATTCTCTATTCCCTACTTTAATGGCTCAAACAAATGCACTGCCAAAGCTTGGGTTCAGAATTCAGACACATATTTCCAACTCAACCCCACAACAGATACAGAGGCCATAAAATATGCTACATTGCATTTGGATGGAGAGACCCATGAGTGGTGGTACCATGGGCTAGTCACTTTGGGGAATGCTAGCATTACCTTATACCTGGACTTCACACAAAGGCTCATTGACTGGTTTGACAAGAAGGATCCGAAGTTGCATTTCAGGGACCTGACACATCTTAGGTAGATTGGCACAATGGATGCTTGCATTTCAAAGTTTTTGAGGGTTGCAGTCATGGTGACAAATGTGTTGGAGCATAGGTTGATTATGCTTTTCATTAAAGGATTATCTGAACCCCTGCGTGGTTCGGTTAAGGCTTTCAAACTAGGATCTCTACACGATGCTATCGTTAGGACATGAGACATGGAATACACGGTCCCAAAGAATAAAATTTTTTCTAAGCCTTTACTTCCCTAGGAAAACAAAGACAAGAAACCCTTCTAGAAGGAGTGGTCCGAGAAAGATAGATTGGATGAATAAACATGTAAAGAGTTGAGAAGGAAGCAAATTTTCTTCAACTGTAGGGAGCCTTGGGAACCAGATCACAGGTGCATGGGTAAGGGTAAGGTGCATTACATAGAGGTGCTTTTAGATAGTGATGGGAAAGAGGAAGCAAGACAAGTTCAGGGCAATGAGCACAACAATATGGATGATGAGCAATTACACGAGGATGTTAAGGGTGGGACTATTGCCTCCCTATAAGGTGTTCCTAGATTTCACACTTTCAAGATCCGTGGAGTATTAAAGGTGTTGGGTATGTGTTATATTCTTTGCATGTGTGTGTGTGTGGGTGCGTCAGATACGACGACTGCGTCTAACGATCCCAGGGCGCTTCCTAGGGGGGTCCCAGGGGGGGGCAGGTATGCCCCCCCCTGGTTACGCGCAGCGTTCGGGGCAACGCCCCGAATTTTTTTTTTTGGGGCGATTTTTTGCTATTTTTAGCGGATTTTGCTATTTTTAGCTGATTTGTAAATTAATCCCGGATTAAGGGATTAGGGTTTTGGTATCTACGGAATACCTAAAAAACATTGTATATATTGTATGGCGAATGGTGAAATT
>ML832983.1:38740-52080 GCA_009831015.1 Picea engelmannii
ATTGACGATGGGGAAACCCACAACTTCACCAACTCAACTTTGGTGGCTAGGAGAAGCATTCCTAGATAAGACTTTGAGGGGTTGGATGTAGTAGTAGCTGGTGGGCACAATATGACTTACACACATAAGGTTCCATGGTTGGATGTAATGTTGGGCAACTACACTGTGACAAATGAATATTATGTAGTTGAGTTGGCAGACACTAATGTCATCTTGGGTGTTCAATGGCTTATTTCCCTTGGAAAACATTCTTTGAATTACCAAATAATGGAGCTGGAATCAAAGATAACAGATGGTAAGTGGGTGGTTTTGAGGGGCATGTCCAATGGTGCAATTAAGACTATTTCAACGAAGCAGATGGAAGGCATATTCAGACACATGGATGTGGCTTGCACAGAAGAGTGTCTGATCACGTCTAAGAAGTCTTTAGATAGAAGTTAACCTTTATCATCTAGATATATAAACATTGTTGAGCAAACATGGCCAAATTTTTGGAAATATTCCTATAGGGAGACCTCCTGACAGAGGGTTCGAGCACACCATTGAGTTTGGTTTACCCAAGATCGATGAGTTAATAGATGAGCTTCACAGTGTAGTCTGCCACTCTAAGATTGACTTGTGTTCGGGGTACCATCAAATTAGGGTGAGAGAGGAGGAGGTGCATAAGACGACTTTCATGTGTCACTATAAGCATTATGAGTTTTTGGTCATGCCATTTGAGTTGACTAACGTCCTTGCTACCTTCTAGCCATGTATGAATAAAGTATTCATTCTACAATTGAGGAAATTTGTTTGGATATTTCTTGATGGCATCTTGATTTACATTAGGACATGTGAGGATCACTTGAATCATATAGATGAGGTGCTTGGAATACTTGAGCAACATTCATTTTATGTCAAGGTATAAAAATTTGAGTATGTGAAAGGTTAAAACAATGTGGTTGTTGATCCACTCTCTAGGAATCCTTATTCTTGTTATATTTATGATATGTTTGCTGATTGGAGGGATGTTATAATAATAGAGTATGCTAAGGATCCAACTGCTATTGAAACTATAGATGGGAAGTTGCAAGATTACATGTATATGGTGGTTGATAAGCTCACCAAATATGCTCATTTCCACGCCATTTCTTCTGAATACAAAGCTCCACAGGTTGTTGATTTGTTTTGTTGGGAGAATTTTAGACTTCACGAGCTGCCCAAGAATATGGTAAGTGTCAAGGACAACATGTTTCTCAACTTATTTTGGCAAGAGCTCTTTCATGTGACAACCACATAATTAACTCCAAGCACCAATTATCATCCACAAAACGGTTGGGAAAACTAAAATTGTGAATAAATGGATTGAAGGCTACTCAAGGAACTATGTTACAAGGCAACAAACAATGCAGATTGAGTGGTTACACCCAAGAGAGTTTTACTACAATACTACATGTCACATGTCCATCGGTATGACTCCCTTCAATGCACTTTTTGGTTATGATGTTACTTCGTTCATGGATTTGATTCTTTCAAATAGTATAGTTTACATAGAAAGGGATGCAGTGCAGTAGAGTATGGACATTTTGAAGGCCCTCAAGGATAACTTGTAGTTGCTTGAGGACAAGCAATCTTGAGAAGGGAGGACTGCAATGTCCCTTTCTGAGTGATCACTCTAAGAGGACGACCTAATAGCCTATTTAATTCTCATAGGATATAGTCGGTAAAAAGGGAATTAATTAATTTAATTACTTAAATGTCATTTGGCGGAAACAACAATATTTAAAATTACCATTGAATAATTAAATTAAAAGGAGATAAAGTGACTTTGGGGAAAAATAAAAATATATTTTATAAAGTTACTTTATGTTATTTAATTAAACGAAGAAAGGTAAAAAGGGTACAAAGGAGAGATTGGGGTTCATTATCTCGTTATTCATGATTATTATTCTCAAAATTTGATTTTGGAGAGCTCTTTAAGCTTGTTGGTTCTGAGACTAAAAAACCTTGAGCATATTGGGTTCATTGGTGAAACTAATCTACCCTAGATGATCAAGAATGAGGGATCTCTCATATCTCTCATTAGATTGCATTGTTGAAGAGGGAGATTCAACATTTTGCTAGATCGAGTGCATTTGAATAATTTTGTGGTGTTTGTGGAGGCCAAACCCTCATATTTAGTTCATGGCAACCTGAGAGGAGGCCATGCTACTTTACTATCAATAGATTTGTGGTTTTTGTGAGGGTCACACCCTTTATTTATAGATCGTTGGGTCCTCTAAGGAGGGTGCATGATCCAGGTGGATATCAGTGGCCACCCACCTTTTCCAACTGGCTCAAAATAATTTTCTGGCAATTTTGGTAATTTACTATTTTTAGCAGTTTTTAACTTTTGGGGCCATTTTGAGGGCCTAAATGAAGGTTTTTTGGGATTGATCTTCTCAATGATAGCCAAAGGTTTTAATTGAGCCCCCAAAATGAATCTCCTCGATGATACCTTTCCAACAAGCTATCATGTGTCCCAAACGAAGATCATTGCCAAAGTTATGCCCCCGGGAAGTTGATACACCAAACTACCCAAAACGGGTCCACAAAACTGTTGGATTTTCATCTTTCGGAGTTAGGGTTTTGGATTTTATTTATGATAAAAAGGCTTTTGGAGCCTCATTGTAAAATCATCCTCTTGCGAATGCGAGTAGTGGACACATCTCTTCTCAGAGATAAGCTGCCACCATTCTAGCGAGTCTTTCACTATGTATTTTTACAGTCTTTGTACACTTTCGTTCATTAATAGAAAATTGTGTATTACTGTATCTTTGTGTTTATGGTTGCATCTCTGATATATTTCTATTATATTATTGGACATCTGAGATATCTCTGTATATTTCTTTGTTATATTTCCACTCTCATTTCATGCCGAAAATAATCTGGATCAGTGGTATCAAAGCAAGCTACTCTTGATCGTTTTTCAGTGCATGTCCCCGACGAGGTCCGAGTATAGCAAGTTGGGTCTCGATATTATCTCTCTTGAAGACAATTGCTCTTGCACGGCCAAGAAACCATCCACGGCGAAAGAAAATAAAAACGACAGAGTAGTCGATTCTATTAATCTATTGCTTGAGCAAGCTCTCACGCGACAGAGGGACGAAATGATGGAGAATTTTTCCCACTTCCTTCAATGATTGCCGATAACAACATGGACGTCTTCATCAAGCGACCACTTTGGAGGCACCTCGCCTTTCAAGGTACAAGTTACTTTTGATATTCCCATATTTGAAGGACAGATAGATGCAGATGCCCATGGATGCGGTAAAGGAACAATATTACCCTGTTGGAAACTATGAGGACCAGTACATGAGATTGACCACACTGCGACAAGAGAGCGGCCAAGCAATTCCAGAGTTCACCAATACCTTCCATACCTTGCGTACCGAGTTGGGTATCAAAGACTCCGAACGAAATTTGGTTTTTAAATACCGTGGGGCTCTACACAGATATATCCAATCTGAAATGGTTAAATCTGCTAAAGGGTTATTTCTCTATTCATAATTTCTCCGACATGCAAAATATCACCTTTGCACTCTTTAAAGCTCACCCCCATGTCAAACATTGGTGGGAAACTTACTAGGAGCAAAGTTCCACATAGGAGTCTGGAATATATGGGGTCGAACCCACTTGGGATTTTTTTATGGACGCGGTAAAGGAACAATATTACGCTGTTGGAAACTATGAGGACCAGTACATGAGATGGACCACATTGCAACAAGAGATGGGCCAAGCAGTTCTAGAGTTCACCAATACCTTCCATACCTTGCGCACCGAGTTGGGTATCAAAGACTCTGAACAAAATTTGGTTTTGAAATACCATGGGGCTCTACACAGATACATCCAATCTAAAATGGATTTTCTAGACATCTCATCACTGGGAAAAGATAGATCATCGACCCAGACCCCATTGTTATTGTCACAACCGCAACAATTCAACCAGAAGAATCAACATATTCTGAAGAGGGGGACCGCTTTTTTCATTCACAGATGTGGGTGAAGGGGACCTCGCTGCATTTTATTGTTGACAACGGAAGGCAGAAGAACTTCATCTCAGCAGAGGTCGTCAAACAATTGGGATTGTTGACAACACCACACTCGCAACCATACAACATTGGGTGGCTTCGCCAGGGACAAGATCTTCGTGTCATACAACAGTGTCGATTGTCATACAACATCCAACCCTTCAAGGATGAGGTATTATGTGATGTTTCCCTGATGGATGTATGTGATGTTCTATTGGGCCAACCATATATGCGGAAGCACCATGCTATCTATACGTCTCGACCTGTAGTGTCATTGTTACTCTGGGGGGTCATCTTTACAGGATACCAGAGGTAGTTCCAACTACTGTCCCACCTAAACAATGCCGCAATGTAGTATCTCATACTACAAAATTCAACTTCTTCACAATCTGTTCAAAAGGTGAATAAAAGGATATTGTAACCACTACAACCTCGACCCAAGCACCTTCTATCCAACAGAAGCAGGTCGACAAGATTGCAACAAAGTGTAGAGATTGCTTCTGCACACAGGCATCTCATGTAGCCAGACTGGTTAAAAAGGTATAACCCTTCCAACCACAGGTTCGTGACAACCTTCAACAAGGTAATCATCGCAACTTCTCCAACGAGGCAAGCAACTCATCAAGATGCAGATTCAACAAATGCTTTTCCCTCTCCCCCGGGAACTCAACATAATGGAGACCATTGCTTCCTAAGGAGGGAGGATTGATCCATGTGGATATCGATGGCCACCCACCTTTTCCAACCGACTCAAAATAGTTTTCTAGCAATTTTGGTAGTTTACTATTTTTAGCAGTTTTTAACTTTCGGGGCCATTTTGAGGGCCTAAATGAAGGTTTTTTGGGATCGAGATTCTCAATGATAGGCAAAGGCTTTGATTGATCCCCCAAAATGAATCTCCTCGACGATACCTTTGCAACGAGCTATCGTGCGCCCTAAATAGAGATCGTATGCCAAAGTTACACCCTCGGGAAGTTGATACACCAAACCACCCAAAACGGGGTCCACAAAATTGTTGGCTTTTCATCTTCCGGGGTTAGGATTTTGGATTTTCTTTATGATAAAAAGGCCTTTGGAGCCTCATTATAAAATCATCCTCTTGCGAATGCGAGTAGCGGACACATCTCTTCTCAGAGATAAGCTGCCACCATTCTAATGAGTCTTTCACTCTGTATTTTTACAGTCTTTGTAGATTTTCGCTCATTAATAGAAAATTCTGTATTACTATATCTCTGTGTTTATGGGTGCATCTATGATATATTTCTATTATATTATTGGACATCCGAGATATCTCTGTATATTTCTTTGTTATATCTCCGCTCTCATTTCGTGCCGAAAATAATCCGAATCAATGCACTAGTTATTTCAGTTCGTGGAGGGTTTGAGAGGGTCGTGTATATTACTTGCAATTGGTGGAGGGTTTAAGAGGAGGCAAATTCATCACCAAACAAGTGATGTAACTCTCTTTCACTTTGTCCTTTAAATCATGCCCCTTTCCATCAGATCGTGGGGTTCTAAGGACATCGTTTCATCACGAAAAGGGTTTTGCCATCACCCACTTTATTTGCCTCAACAAATTGTGCCTTCTCATTGTTGTGTATGGAATATCAAAGGGGTCGATCCATTAGTTAGATCACTGTTACAACAAGGTTATTTACAGGCAAAACGAGTTGCCCTTCTCAATTTTATTCTTAACTTTACTCTCAGATCTATTCTCAACTTTATTCTCAACCTTATTCTCAATAGTAAATCGTGTCAAACCATTGGCAAATCGTGGTGTATCAAAGGAGCTGTTTTAGACATTAAATGCTGGCTAAAACAAGGAGATTTGCAGGTTAGAGTAATAATAAATAGATCTAATTCCTTTGTTGAGTTTTATCTCTGTTTTGATAGTTTGAATGAGTTTGTGATCTTCTACATTAAGTGTATTTGCTGCTTTCTTATATTAATTGCAATACAAATCTATTGGAACTGTTGTGAACTGTTTGACAAAAGTCTTGAACCAAATAAACACAATAAAAATCGGTAGTAACACATAAACCCAACAACAATACAAGAGGAGATCTTACATTAACTAGACTACCAAATTGCCTATGATATCTTTTCACTGCTACCATAGCCTCCATTCGAGTTCTGGTCATCTTCTGCTCATGCACAATTACTCTCTAATTCCTACAGGTTTGTGGTCTACCCATCTTGACCCCATTCCTCTTGTTTTCACCCTGAATTTTGTGTCCTCCCTCCTTCACGATCTATGCGTTGTATGGCGAAGCCGGGCTATGACGATTCGTAGCTTCCTCTTCGTCCTCTCGTTCTCATTAATATATCAAGACAACAAAAACATTTGTCATTCAACAAGAGACATGCCCTCCTCATCCCCTCTCTTCCCCGACACTCCATATAGGGAATGATGACATCAACTTTGGGGACAAGATACACATTATAATTTCTTGAATACTGGGCCATAAAATGCACCTCTTAGTTTAACTAAAGAAGTTATCTCCCTTCTCCAACTATTTCTTTCAACTTTATACATCTCTTTCTTTAAGTATATTTTGTTTTTTTAATGATAAATAATATTTTAATGAATAATATTGTGAATAAAAAAACATTTTTTTATTGAAAAAAAATTATAAATGAAGAAATACATTTATAAATTATTGGGATTGATTTTTAATTAGCCACACTTACAAATTGAATTCAATATGTTTGATATTTAATTAAGTTCTTTTATGCTAAATACTATTTTTATGAATTATATTATTGAAAATAATATTTATAGATTAGTTACATTTACAATCTGAACTCAATTTGTTTGATATTTAGTTATAATTATGAATTATATTATTGAAAATAATATTTATAGATTAGTTACATTTACAATCTGAACTCAATTTGTTTGATATTTAGTTATAATTGTATAATATTTTTATGAATTATATTAATTTTTTTTTTTATATATATAACTTTTTTAGAAATTGATTTGTAATTGGCGATATTTAGAAATTCAAATCAAATTAAATGTTTGATAATTGTTTTTTATTGAGTTTAAATAATAATGAGAGATTGATTTGTAATAAGTGATCCTTGTAAACTCAACTACGTTTGAATGTTTGATAAATTATTTTTAATTAAATTTGAATACCTATTTATAATTAAATAACCATTATTTTTTAATTAAAAATTTCATAAATTATTTTTATTTAAATTTGAATAACTAATTACTAATACTATATATCTCAATTTAATAATTTTTAAAAATAACCCTTATATTTTTTAATTAAAAATTCCATATAATAAAAATTTATTCTTTTCCTAATCCAATTTCATATAACTTTCCATTCAATGAATACATTTATAATCAAAATTTTTCATTCGATTACTAAATCTATAATCAATGAAAAGTGTAGTGAACTTCAACTTATTTAAAAATAAATAAAGTGTAGTGAACTTCAACTTATTTAAAAATAAATAAAGTGTAGTGAACTTCAACTTATTTAAAAATAAATAAAGTGTAATGAACTTCAACTTATTTAAAAATAAATAATTGAAAAAATAAATTACCTAATTCATAATACCTTTTCAGTTTTTTGGACAATAATTATGTACCATTAAAAAAACACATATCCACATCATCACTAATGAAGAAGTGTAGTGCAATTCAACTTATTTAAAAAAAAATAAATTACCTTATCTACCATTAAAAAAACACATAACATATCCACATCATCAGTATTCAAAAGACCGTCGATACTACCATGATGCCTTTTCGTCTCATTCAATTGGACGGGAATGCAGTTAGGGAGATAAGGCTATCTGGCATACGGGGTATGCAAAGTTCAAACAACACCAACAGAAGCTTTGTGTAGCGTGGAAGGTATCAAACCATAATGGCTTCCATTCACTGCCTCTGGCCGCGCTCGTACGTAATTCATCATCCATCGCCGAAGGGCATGCCCACTTCTCCACGGCTCAAATCCAGAGTCCACTGTGCCATGGCAGGTATGTCCCCGCAGATCCATTTGCTCCAACACCAAGATTGGAAGTTTACGGGCATTGAACTTGTGACATGAACCCTCAGTCCAATTAGCAGATTTCTGTTTGGTCTTAGGGTTGCTACCACATTGATCCTTAAAAATGTGAGTGCTGCGATAGCAAATTGTTGAATATCCTATGTATATATTGTCAAATTATATCTGTCACTAGTCGCATTTCATACTTTTAATTAGAGAAACCTGCCCCGAGAGGCCCCACTTCGTAGAGAAGACTTCGTTCGGCTTAGGTGGCAGCTATGACAGGTACCTATGCCACTAAAATTGCCGGGACTTGGACCTGGCCTCATCCCTTTCGAACGCGCGGGTAGCTTAATACTTCTCTAACCTCACTAGTGTACCAGTGTTACCAGTGCCCTGTGGCATCTTCCACTGAATTTTAAAGCAAAAACAATAGAAGTACTCGAAAGCACGAGTACGCAGTTTGGGCCAAGTGCAGGTCTGGGATGATTTTGACGGAAGAGTAGCTCCGGTCGCAATAGCTTAGCCAAAAGAAAGTGCTTGTGATTAATGGTTCGCTTTTCGAGGGCTCTCTCGCTCGTGAAAATGGGCCACCTGTGGCACCTAGCGTAAGGAATCATATGTGTTGCCAATGGAGTTTAAAGGAATCACATGGATAAGGAAGCATATTTGTTGCCAATGGAGTTTAAAGGAAGCACACGAAGGAAAGTACCATGGAAAGCATACTAGCTTGCAAGTCTGATAAGCCTGTTCAAGGTAGTTCAATCGCAAGATGAAAGAATTTCATTATACTATAACAGAGCAAATCTAGTAACAGTGAGACGTGTGCCATCGGGCTTGTAGACAAGATATTGGAATGAGATGTGTGCCATCGGGCTTGTAGACAAAATATTGGAATGTAGGGTTCGACTCACCATTGGAAGAATTTTCCAAAGCATCAGTGGGATCATAATTTTTTCCCCTACTGCTAGAGTTCCGGCAAAGGAAATTTTGGTAGATATAGGCAATCTGCTAGGGGAATATACAAGCTCACCAGACATTACAAGAGCCAGGAAAAAGGCCACCAATACCAGATTCTATGCTAACTCAGACCTAATAAAACCTTCTCTAGAACCCATATTGTTGAAGGTTAAGTGGGCCTTATGGTTAAGAACATGTGTTTCCTTCTACGAGGTCACAAGTTCAAATCCAGAGGGGGGTAGAGTATGTACACCTCTCTAGACTTTAGCAGTCAGTGGAGGGGGTCCCTTGCCCACAAACAAGGAGGTCTCATACACCAATTTGGTGTTTGGCTTGGTCGTGACCTTAAAATTAGATTATTATTATTATTATGATGAATGAGAGCAACCTTTTGATTCTGAAAATGTACCTGTCCAATATTGAGACTACCATCAATATATGATCTTGACGAGGGACTACTTAACAAAGCTGAAATCAAACATAGGAAAGCAAAAAGCTGCAGGATTACATCCAAAAAGTTTAAAACCCAACTAAAACTAGGCCAGGAACGAAGGAGAAGCAACAATGGCCCACCAATACCATGAATTACATATTTGAAATTGTAGCCCACAAGGAAAAAACCCTCTAAAAGTAGTGAACCAAAAACTGAAGGCTTAGAACAAGTGCCCCATCGTCCCCTTGAAGGCTCAACATCGCCCAAGCAAACAATTCCTGTGCCCCAAGGAAGAAAACTTTAGGTCACATTATAGGCAAACACCTCCATTCTGTTGATAATTATAGCTCAAACAAGAATTAGTTCGAGATATTTTCGAAAACGCAATTTTCGAAAAGTAATTCTATTTTTGAAAAAGTAATTCTATTTTTGAAAAAGTAATTCTATTTTGTAATTCACTTTAGTTAAAAAGTGAAAGTCTTATTTTTAGCAGCTGAGTCTAAAAAGTGTATTTCATGCATGCATGACTTACACTACGAGTAATCTCAGAAATAGATTAGGGTTTTGGTCTCAGCTAAAACTATAAAGACAGGTCAAGATAGAGAGTTCAAATACACAAGAGAACATTTGGGTAGGTTGAGCAACAGAGAGGGAGAAAGTGCAGGCAACCAGTTTCCAGTAGCACATAGTCCCATGCAGCAGTTCATACAGTTGTATGGAGCCGTTATGTACAGCAGTACATAAGTCGGTACAGTACTGTACGGATCCATATAGTTGTACGAACATATCCGTGCAGGCGTCTGTACAACAGGCCGTACTTCCCTAGCAGGTTGTTCTGCTTGTTGATTTTCCTTAATCTCGACACCCAAGTATCTTGTTATCTAGTGATTTCCTTGCTATAAATCAAATTAGCAGCTCACAAAACAAAATACACTTGTTGGAATAATCAACTCAAATAAATAGCATAAGCAATACTGGAAACCAAAATCCCATACACAATACACAAAGATATTCTGCCCATCTACTAAGCTTATCATTCAAATAACTTCAAAGCTTACAAGGGCTCTCTTACTAGGAAAATGGCCCACAGAGAAATACAAAAAACTTTAGACAACACTTGCAAATCCTAGCAATTCCCAGTTTGCTGTATGACCCTGAACTTTAACGGTTGTTGAGATGTACGCACCTTTCCTTAAGCAAACCTGCGTATACGCGCCTTTCTCCATTGAAACTCGTGTACATGTGCACAAGGACTGTACAACAAACTCCGTACGATACAACCTTGCTGCTGCGACTCCAATCTGCTGATACCCACTTGTGGCTGCCTTTGTTCTCTCTTCTCCCTTACCTGTACTGATCTCTAGATGAAAGTCCTTCTCCACCTATCCAAGATCTCCTTGAGCAAAAGTCCTTCTTTGCTCTCTGTGTCAAAACAACCAACCTTCCTCCTTTACCCTAGCCTTGCTTTTATAATATTGAGTTATGACCTAACCCTAATCTCCAAAGTGATTAACAACTGAGATTAAATCTCACCTCACTTGAGATCAATGGCTAAGATTTAATTCACTAATGCTAATAACTTTAGCATTTCATTAAATAAACTCAACTAATTAATAAAAGCACTTTACTTTAATAATTCCTTTAACTAAAGTAAAGTATCAAGGTAGAAGGCTTTGGATGACTTCCACACGTCTAAACACTTAGACCTGTGTGGAAGTACCTGTCCGATGCTACACACATCAACACAACTCATTTTGAGGTGATTTTTGGTATCCGTGCAGGGCAGTTTTTTGGACAACATGTGGAGGTTTCCTTGTAAGTTTTTCAAAGGAACTAAAAGCTAGATTTAAATGAGTAACTACCTGTGTATGTGTGTAGTTGATTTTATGCTTCCGCTATTTGATTTCCAACTATTGTGTGATTAATGCCATGGTCTGCAATTTATTTCTACAATAATTAGATTCAACAATCTATTTGTTTGATTGAGATCATAAGGACTTTAGTTAACTAGGGCTTGGGAATTTTCACATGGTATTAGAGCATATTTCTCTGATTGAGATTCTCTAGGATTTGCAACGGTAAATCAACTACAGGGAAGAAGGACCAGCAGTGAGAGGGTTTCAAAGTTTATTTTCAGATTTGTGAGTTTGTGCGATAGATCTCAGAGATGGCAACAATGTGCCTCATGTTTGATGACAGATTGGATGGTGCCTTGAATTTCTTATCATGGAAGGTGAGGGTTACACTTACTATAAGAGAATGATCTCTGGGATATTATCGAGAGCGTTGTGATTCTGCCTACAGATCCATAGCAGTTGGTAGCTCACAACAAGAGGGTAGTGAAGGCCAAGCAGATGATCTTGGATGCCATAAAGGATCATTTGATCCCTCATGTATCCGAGAAGAAGACATCGAAGGAGATGTTTGATGCCCTGGTAAGTCTCTACTAGAGTCAGAACATAAATAGGAAGATGGTATTGCGGAACAAACTTAGATCCATAGTGATGATCAAATCAAACACAGTCACTAGTTACCTTATGAAGATCACATAGATTCGTGATCAACTTGCAATAGTTGGGGAGAAGGTTGAAGATGTAGAAGGTTGAACATGGCACTAAATGGGTTCCCAGTTTCATGGGAACCATTTGTCAAAGGTATTTGCACTTGAGAAAAGCTTGCCGACTTTGAGAGGCTTTGGGATGATTGTATCCAAGAGGAAACATGGATGGAGTTAAAGGTCGGCAAGGAGGATGGTGAAGAGAACCTAGCTCTATCTGGTCAGTCAAATAAGGGTAGAGGTAAAGGACTCTGTTATCCCCCATTTTAGGGATAACTAAGGAGATTATGTCTCGAGGCCCACAGGTCCTAGACATGGAGTATTGAGAGCCAGATCGACTTGAGCATGGCCTTGAATGGCCCATCTTTTCTTCCTTTCAGCGCCTCCACTATGTCAGCAACAACAACATCCATCACCTCGGCTTGGTCTTGTAGCAGAGATGGATCTTGCTCCATGAGGTAACGAGTCCGGGTATCATGGTATGTGTCACTCTGATCCTCAAAATCTTTGAATATGTGCATTTAGTTCTTTTTGTTTCTAACGGGTGCTTGGATCTTATACTTACCCACTTGACCATGTCTGGGGGGAATGACAGGATGCCCTAGCAAGCTTGTGCCCATAGGTTTTGAGTTGCCACTGGAGGATTTCTGAAAAGTCATCGTCCACTCTCATCATACTTACCACTTTCCATCTTACTTCCCGCTCATCCATCTCATTACATTGGTCCAGGCATTGGGTTGGCCAATCATTTAAGGGTTGCACCTTGCCTTGTGGGAAGAAGGGGCTAAAGGCCCAAAAGGTAAAAGCAGCTGGCAAAAGATAAAAGCCTAAAAATAAAACCTCGAGATGCTTCGCCCAGGGATCTCCGAGAAAGCAGTAAAAGGCTTCTCAGCAAGAAACAAGAGGGACCCATAAAAAATAATAAAACAAGACCTAGTAAGAGGATAGGGGCTCTCATCACGAGCCAACCTATTAGGTCCATGGGCATCTAGTGGTATGAGTCATGACACTACTGGCAGCTGGTTACCACGCCAGGGTAGTGGCTCTTGGTGGCATAGCCAAGAGAAAGGGGGTCTCATCACGAGCCAACCTTCTCATTTCCGTGAAAGTGCTTGTGGGTAACATTGCCACCGCTGGTCACCACGCTAGGGTGGTGTCCCCTGATTAGCTTCTTGAAAGAAAAAACAATAAAGAAATAAGAATAAAAGGCATGAATGGGCTTGGAAACATTTGCATCCAGGACAGGTGCAACTCGCCTTCTACAAAGGCACCCATAGGTAAGCCTTGCATTTCCCTGCTATCACTGCACCCCTTGTCAGGACATCCCT
>ML832984.1:8362-22011 GCA_009831015.1 Picea engelmannii
AAGAAATGATAAAGTAAGGTGACAAAATCAAGAAGGAATATTTATGGAAAGTGGTTAACCCTAAAAATAAGGAAAATAGGTTAAGTGACCTAGAAATAGGTTAAGTGACCTAAAAGAAGAAATCATTATTTAAATGATAAAGTTAGGTGACAAAGTCAAGGTGGATTATTTAAATAATCAAGATAAGTGACAAAATTAAGAAATGATAAAGTAAGGTGACAAAATCAAGAAGGAATATTTAAATGATAAAGTATTGGAGAACTTTCTATTTATGGAAAGTGGTTAACCCTAAAATAAGGAAAATAGTTTAAGTGACCTGGAAATGGGTTAAGTGACCTAAAAATGGGTTAAGTGACCTAGAGGATGAAATTATAAATAAGATAGTGATGGTCTCTTGTAGATCATCATTTTGTGGATCAATGGAGAGCTTCTTGTGAGAATATCTTTTGGAGTATTGATGGAGAGCTTCTTGTGAGAGATTCTTGAGCATTTTTGGTGTGGAACACTTGAGCATAATGAATATCTATAGTTGACTGAGGTAGCCAAGGATATATAAGCCGAATTTCATAAGGAAGGTGAAGAAAAGAGGGTTGGAATTGAAGGGAGGATAAATTCTTTTGATGATGCTTTCTAAGGTATGTAATTTACAGGTCATCTCACCATTTTTGCTATAATTTTTTTTTCTATAATGATTCAGACCATGAAATTACTATTCCATTGAGAAAACATACCCAAGTATCTGTAGTAAACAATTCATCTCGTGGGTATTTGTATTTTGGGAGTTACAATCCGTGGAAAATAGGGTTTGTGGCTAGTCCTGAAACTAGTCAAAAACAGGTGTTTCAGGTAAAAACGTCATAACTTATTCATAAAAGATCAAAATTAAGTGAGACAAAATGTGTTGGTTAGGGTATAGGATTTAGTATGTTGTGTAACAGTTTTAGATCAATTCAACAAATATTTTGTGCGGGCCACGCTCTACAAGGTTGCTCTATAGAATAATCTAGAATTCAACAAGGTATGTCATTTTTGCTATAACTCCTTTTCTGAGAGGTTCCAAGTAGTGCCACCTGGAAAAATTGCATAAAAAAAACTGAAGAACATTGTGTATCAGTTTCATATATTTATTCGTTACAGGTAAAAAGTTATGATTATTTCAAGTTGGGGTTGTTGACTAATCCAAAACTAGTCATGGTTGAGACAAGAAGTTGATGAGTTGGCACATACATGAGGTGTATAGTTGGTGATGTTGGTACATATTGATGATTCATTGTTGATGAGTATTTGACACATGATTGGTATATACTTGGTACATGGTCAGATGCACTTGTTTATGGTACAGGTTGATTACAGGTTGTTTGGCACAGGTTGGTGCATGGTTCATGCACTTGTTTATGTTGACATATTGATATCTGTTGAGGATTGTTGCCTCATCTCAGTTGGTGCTGAGAATGTAAGTTGATTCTTTCATATAGAGCTGGTTCTCTTGTAGAGTTGTACTCTATTTAGTTGTTGCTGAAAAACCCCCGGATTGAAGTCCATAATAAAAATAAAAAAATGTACATACATCTTGTGTTCTTTGTGTTCCTTGTGGAGATGATTTGTTGATGATATGTTGCTGATATATGTTGCTGATATGTATTCACATCTAACTGATTATAAATGACAACAATGAGTAATGAGAAAATGTTGAATGTTAACTAAGGATTTTTTGTGTAAGAGGGAAGTTTTGGGAAAAAGATCCCCACACTCATTCAATCCCCCCTCTAAGTGTGGTAGGTGTGTCCAACATTTCTCACAGTGACAATGCTTATAAGTAGGAATCAAATTGGCTAACAATAGGGTTGACTTCATAATCATATCAAACAGGAGTGTGAACTGTTGGCATGTTTATATGCAGAGTGTTCTTCTCATTGATGGCAAGAACATCAACGATGTTGGCAGGTTTACAAGAAAAGTGTTCATAGCAAGAACAACAACAAAGACATAGAAGGTTTACAGGCAGAGTGTGCATGGCAAGAACAACAGTGAAGACTCAGAAGAGAAAACTCAAGAAGCTCAAGAGGAATAGTGCATAGTTGCACGCATAGCGCAAGTGTGCGCTAGGTCTGAGGGAAACTTTTTCCAAAGCTCGAGAGAGATATCGTTCTGCGATGTGTAGACGAGATCCCATACATCAAGGCTCATAGAAGGATCAAAGGTCACATAACCTTTGACACTTAGAAATTCTTTCAAGCTGGGAGGATGCGTAAGCTTAGGAGGAGGAGTGACAGTGGTCGTTGGATCACCAATCCTGAATACCCGATGGTTGTTAGATCAGATTCCAGATAGGAGGAGCATGCAGAGGAGGAGATTGGACCTCAATCGTCAAATCAGAGAGCGAAGGACTAGAAACTGTTGGATCTAGTATAACTGTGAAGAGGATAATGGCCAAGAGCCATCCTCCAATTCCACGAAATGTTAAATTGTGATGAGATCTGAACCATTGGATCCAGAGGACACGTGGCAAGAGATCAACATTTCACTGACTCACAAACTGGAGAAGTTAAAGGTGAGAGTTGTAGGAACTAGCGATATGCAAAGTCACGAAATGATCTGGGTTGTTCGATCCAGAGGACACGTGGCGAGAGATCAACATTTTGATGACTCACACACTAGAAGATTCAAAGGTGAGAGTTGGAGGAACTCATGAAATGCGAATACGCGAAATGATCTGGACCGTCAGATCACTGAGGATCATGGACCGTTGATCTGGCACAATGAAGAACGAGGTCCTAACTCTTGAAGAGTTGATCTAGACCATTAGATCATGGGGAGTTGTGAGTCATTGATCTGACGCTAGAAAATTTCAGGAAGGCAGGAGGAAAATACCTAAGTTGGGAGCCGCAACAATCCTATCCGTTCATCTGGGAAGGACAGATGGCAGCTTATAAAGAAGATTTGTGAAATCGTGAATCAGAAGAACTGCATTGAGAAGTCCACAGATATTGCAAATTTTGAGTTCTTGAGTTGATCACTGTCGTTGGATCACAGAGGACTGTGGACCATTGATATAGAGTGGGTTTTGAAAAATCGAGAATCAAAGGAAGGGAGGTGATCCAACCTTCGACATCGCAAAGTCGCAAAATGCAAAAATGAGATCTCAACCATTGAATCACGAAGAGATATGAACCATTGATCTGGCAAGCGTAGTTTCTAAAGTTTAGCCCCTGGTCATAGCTAGTGGTCACATCAGCGGAAGAAAAGGGAAGGAGCTAGCAGTTCTAGGCTCCACCTCGGAGTTTCGTGAGTTGGGAAAATCGAGGTGACTCACAATCAATCACCCAAAATGCGAAATCGCGAAACCACTTTTGGATAAGTGCTTGGTCACCACCATAGGTCATGATAAAGGAAGGGGCTTAGCCATAAAATCTAGTGCCCAATGTATAGATTTATCAAAAATGGAAAAAGGTGCCAAAGTCATAAATGCGAAGAGGTTTTCTCAGTAACTGACAGAACAAAGTGATTACATCTACCAGAGAATTTGAGGAGCAGTAGGATGAATGCCAGAGGAGACGAAGAGTCTCGACTGCCAGAGAAGCTAAGGAATCTCATCATAACGACCAATTATGATGAACTCACAAGCAACAAAACCGCCATAGAAGATGAAGAGTTTCCATGATGATAAGGAGATGACTGGACGTGAGAAAGGCATGTAGAAAAATGAAGTGATAGGGGACTACGAGTTAGCTATGCATTCATTAGGAAGAGATGCAGTAAACAACCAACAGAGGCAGAACAATGACACTGATAAGAGTATGTAGAGATATTTCACTTGGAAGATGCAAAAGGTGCATAGAGGGTATAAAAATGTAGAAGAGAGAATATATGGGCGTGACTGTTGAGTGTGATTCATGCAAGTAGAAGCATGCAGTGTGAAGGAGTATAAGCACACAATAATCAAGGAAAAAAAATTCATATATGAGAGAAGAACATAAAGCACAGTAGATGCGAGGAGAGAGACACTGATGCAGACAGAGCAGAGAAGTGTAGCAGAACAATGATGAGACTGGTAAGCCATAGATAAACATTGTATCACTGTGATAAAGTTATAAAAAACAAATATTTATAGTTTAGGGTGTTAGGGAGGTGCTAGGGAGGAATGGCATCCTCAGAGTTTCAAGTGGGTGCTTGAACACAGGGAGTTGTAGCTTCCATCTGGTTGTAGCCATAAAAACCAAGGTGACAGGGTGGTGCAAGGGAGAACTATTGTTCTCTATTATACAGGGTGGTGCCTGTGTGACTGGAAGTTGGTGCTTCCATCCAGTTGGTGATGGAACACTTAGGGAGTTGGTGCTTACTTCTAGTGGGTGTTCGAGAAACCAGAGAGTTTGTTCTCTCAGCAAGTTACTTATTGTAAAACAGAGGTTGTAGCCTCAAGAGGATTTGGAGCTCATAAGAATGATAATGTAAAGAAAATAAAGATTACTTATCATATCAAGAATAAGAGGTTTTTTTCCTTTATGGGTTTCCTCAGGAAATATATGTCTCTTTATATTTCATGTGTGTGATTGATGTTTAATATTCTATTGCTTACTTCTCTGCATCATTGTGATCGTCATTGAGTGTTATGTGAAGAGTTTAAAATGGGCATAATTGTTTAATCACAGTAACAACTGATTCACCCCCCCCCCTCAGTTGTCCAAAAATTGGTATCAGAGTCAGTTCCTTTTATTTAAAGGTAGATCAACAAGCTTAAACATGTCAAGCCATGAAGGAACTTCAACCAATAAGGCCCCTCTATTCAATGGAACAAACTTTTCCTTCTGGAAAGTTAGGATGAGAACCTACATAATGGCTTTAGGTGAAAATGTCTGGGATGTGGTAGAGACTGGTTATGTAAAGCCAGTTGTACTAGCTAATAAGGATGACAAGCTAGAATTTAGCTTCAACGCTAAGGCTATGAATGCTATTCTTGGTGGGCTTGCAGAAGCAAAATTTGTAAAAGTTATGCACTTAGAAACTTCCAAAGAAATGTGGGACAAACTCATTAGCATTTATGAAGGTAATGAGAAGGTAAAGGATGCCAAGATTCAAACCTACAGATTACAGTTTGAACAACTATAAATGAAGGAAGATGAAACTATTCAGAAGTACTTTCTAAGAGTTGAAGAACTAGTGAATGACATGAAGAGTCTTGGTGAGAAGTTTGAAGATGTAGTTTTAGTCCAGAAGATTTTAAGATCTTTTCCATATAGGTTCAACCCAAAGGTCTCTTCTATAGAAGAACTTAATGATCTAAAATCTTTGGCTTTTGATCAACTTCTAAGAAATTTGACTACATATGAAATGCGGATAGGTAAAGGTAAATCCAACACTAGAGAAGCTTCTTTTAAAGCAGATAAGAATGAGGAATTTGAGCTTGATGAAATTGAAGAAAACTTTGTGAGAAGACTAAAGAAAGGATCAGGAAAGTATCAAGGCAAGTTTCCCTTCAAGTGTTTTAACTGTGGAAATATAGGCCACTTTGCATCTAAGTGTCCACACAAGAAGCATGATCAGAATTATGAAGGTGAAAATAAGTACAAACCCAGGAGATTTGGTAAAAAAAAAAGTTTATGTGTAAACAATGATGACTCTTCAAAAGACACAGATAGTGACTCTTCCTGTGAAGATAAGGTTAATGAATTTGTGCTTATGGCCAAAGAGGATTATGATAATCAAAACCCAGGAAGTGATGTTAATGATAAAGAATTTGTGGTTGATATGGAATGTGAACTGATTAGTGCCTTAGAAGAGATTGACAGAGTCAGACTCGAGAAGAGAAAACAAAAACAATTGTTGATGCAGTTTGAAAAGAATGATAAAAAACCTGATGAAGACTTTTCTCTGCTAAAGGTGGAGTTAGAAGAGGCAAAGAAAATAGAGGACATTATGAGACAATAGTTATCAGAGAAGAAGACAAGATGTGAAGCCTTGGAAGAAGAGGTAGTAAAAACCATAAAAGAGATGGAGAAGTTCAAAGCATTGTATCTCCAAAATCTTCCAAGCATTAAAGCCTCAGAAGGATTAACCACCATTCTGAATCAACAAAGGAATCCAAATTTGAAAATTGGTTTAGGTTATGAAGAAGGATCAAGTTGTAGTCAGCCAAGCAACAAAGAATCCATCAAGTTTGTCAAATCTACATTCATTGACAACAACAAATATGGAGAAATAGAGGAAGATAATCAACCGCCAAGGAAGAGTGAAAGAAAAAGTACTAGAACTGAATCTGTAGAACAAAGAAATCATCAACATGGTAGAAATCGACCTGCTCAAAGAAGACAACCATTTTCTAGGTACAAAGGATTTTTCTATGGAAATTGTTTTTTCTGTTCTAACTTTGGTCACAAAGTTGTAATCCGTTCTTTAAAATTTAGATATGAGCAATCAAAACACTCAAGGAATAGATATCTTCCGCAACAAAGAATGAGACAACCAAGTAACAAAGAATCACAGACTGCAAATTATGTGATGGCTAGGAAAAGGAAACAGGTTAAGCATAACAATCGTTATGATCCTTTATTCAATGAACCAAAGTGTTACACCTGCCATAATTATGGACATAAAGTTGCAGACTGTCGCTTATAGAACTATGAATAAGATCTGAATCCCTTTGCTGAAAACATCAAGGTTTGGAAGAAGAAAGAAAATGACAAGTGTGGATTAGTGTTTTCAGCTCAAAGACAAAAGAACCCATGGTAGATTGATAATGGATGCTCCAAACATATGATGGGAGACAAAAGTAAGTTTCTATCTCTAAGTGAAAGAAAATCAGGAAATGTAATCTTTGGAAATGATTCTCTTGGTAAAATCAAGGGTAAAGGGATGATGATTTTGAGTAATGATAAAGGAAAATCCCATGATGTTTTTCTTGTATATGGGTTGAAACATAATTTTCTCAGTGTAAGTCAAATGTGCGATAGAGGATGTGAAGTGGTGTTGACTTCCAAGGATTGCAAGATAAAGTCTGTAAACTCAGGACAAGTGGTGGCTAAGGGAATAAGGACAGATAATAATGTATATGTATATGTACTGAAAGAAGATAGATAAGAGTGTCATCTAAGAAAACATGATGAAAGATGGTTATGGCATAGGAGACCTGGAAATCTAAATTTTGATCACTTAATCAAGCTCAAAAATCTTGAGGCAGTAAAAGACCTTCCAAGAATATCAAAACCACAAAATTCTGTTTGTAAACCATGCCAAGTAGGAAATCTAACCAGGACATAGTTTAAACCCAAGAGCTCTACTTCAACAGAGAAACCACTCCAATTAGTTCATATGGATTTATGTGGACCATCAAGACATGAAGGCATAGGGAGGGAAAACTAATTTATGTTGATCATTGATGATTACTCCAGACTTACTTGGGTTTCTTTTCTCAAAGAAAAAGATGAATCATTTGAGAAATTTAAAATATTTAAGGCTTTAACTGAGAATAAAACAAGCAAGAGGTTAAAGGCAGTAAGATTAGACAGAGGAGGAGAATTTATGTCAAGTGATTTCAAGGAATTCTGTGATAAACATGGGATCAAGAGAGAATACACAATCCTAGAAACTCCACAACAAAATGGAGTAGTTGAGAGGCAAAATAGAACAATTTAGCAAATGGCCAGGTCAATGACGAATGATAAGAACATTGGTCAAAATTACTGGGTAGAATAAATACACACAATAGTCCATATTATTAACAAAGCCCACCTCAGACAACATAGTGACAAGACACCTTATGAACTGTGGTATGGAAGACCTGATTCAATCAAACACTTCAAAGTCTTTGGGAGTAAGTGCTACATAAATAATAATAATGAAAACCTTTGTAAGTATGATGACAAGGGTGATGAAGGAATCTTCTTAGGATATGCTACCAATAGTAAAGGATACATATGCTTTAATAAAAGATTGCATAAATTTGTTGATTGCATTGATTTAAAGGTTGATGAAGGATTCCTAGTAAGAGAGGTGAGCAATATTGAATCAACAACAAAGGATATAGGTGAATTTGAAGCTGAACAGGTCCAAGAATTAGAACAAGAAGACTCTGAGTCAGATGAAGATGTAAATACTCAGGCATACTCAAATCAACAGAAAGCATCAAATTCTTCCTCTAGAATTGCTCAAAAGAATCATCCTGCAAGTCAGATAATTGGTGAGAAAGACAAAGGTGTATAAACCAAGAGAAGGATAATAAAAAACATCGAGAAATCACATGTAGCGTTCAAATCCATGGTGGAACCCAAGAACTTAAATGAAGCCAGTGAAGATGAAAATTAGTTAAAATCAATGAATGAGGAACTGGATCAAATTGAGAAGAACAATACTTGGGAACCTGTTCCTAGACCTACAGATAAGAATGCAATTGGATCCAAATGGGTGTTTAAGAATAAAATAAATGAACAAAGACAAATTGTTAAGAATAAAGCCAGATTGGTCTGTAAGGGGTATGCACAAGTTGAAGGACAAAATTTTGATGAAAAATTTGCACCAGTGGCAAGATTGGAAGCCATCAGAATGGTTCTGGCCTATTGATGCCATAAGGAATTTAAAATATATCAGATGGATGTTAAGTCAACCTTTCTTAATGGAGACCTAGAGGAAGAAGTATACATGGGGAAACTTGAAGTATTTTCACTGAAAGATAATCCTAACTATGTTTGTAAGTTGAAAAAGGCTTTATATGGAATGAAACAGGCACCACGAGCCTGATATCATAGACTGGACACATTTCTACAAGACAAAGGGTTTACGAAAGGTACTGTTGACAGTAATCTATATATAAAATCTGAGGGTGATGATTTATTAGTTGTTGTGGTTTATGCATATTAAATTATCTTTGGATGCACTAATGACCTTTCAGTTCAGTGGTTTGCTAATTCAATGTAGACTAAGTTTGAGATGTCCATGATAGGAGAATTGTCATATTTTCTTGGTTTACAAATCAATCAGAGTTTTGTAGGGATATTTATATATCAAGAACAATATTTGAAAGAGATGTTAAACAGGTTTCATATGGAAGATTCCACTCCTGTTGGTACAACTATTGTTTGGTTGCAAGCTTAGTAAATATGATATTTCACTTGATGTTGATCAAAGAACATATTGATCAATGATAGGCAGTCTTCTATATATCAAAACATCTCATCCTAATATACTGCAGGCTGTTGGAATGGTAGGTCGTTATCAGTCTACCCCTAAACAAAGTTATTTAGCAGCTGTCAAGAGGATCTTCAAATATTTGAAGGGTACAATGACTTATGGTCTTTGGTATCCTAGAAATCAGAACTTACAATTAACTGCATATTCAAATGTTGATTGGGAAAACTGTTTGGATGAGAGAAAGAGCACTAGTGGAGGTGCATTCTTCTTAGGTGATTCATTAGTAGCATGGCTTAGTAAAAAGAAAGGATCTATCTCACTATCAACTACAGAGGCAGAGTACATTGTTGTTGCTACTTGTTGCACTTAGATTTTATGGATGCTACAAACTCTTGCAGATTTGAAGGTAACTTATACTGACCCAATTCCACTTCACTGTGATAACACTAGTGCCATTAGTGTCTCGAAGAATCCTGTTCTCCATTCAAAGATGAAACATATCCCAATAAAGTATCATTTTCTCAAAGAGAAGGTTAAAAACAAAGCTATTCAGCTGAATTACATTCCTTTCACAGAACAAATCACATACATCTTTACTAAACCCCTAGCCAAGACACCTTTTGAATATCTTCACCAGAAGTTGGGTGTGACCCCGTTATCAACCAAAGAGAGTCCATCCTATCAAGGGGAGTATGTATTGGTTGAATATCTGATACCTCTGCACAATACTACAACAACTCAGGGGGAACATGTTTTCTTTGACATTGATGTCAAAGGGGGAGAAAAGGTCTAGTCTGAATGCTATAGTTGGAGGTCTAAGAAGAATAGTGCAGCCATTCAGGGTTGCCATCAGTGCCAAAGGGGGATATTGTTGTCATGTTTACAGGCAGAGTGTGCTTGTCATTGATGGAAAGAACAACAATGATGTTGGCAGGTTTATAGGCAAAGTGTGCATAGCAAGAACAACAACAAAGACACATAAGGTTTACAGGAAAAGTGTGCATGGAAATAAAAGTAGCGAAGACTCAGAAGAGAAAGCTCGAGAAGATCAAGAGGAATAACACAAAGTTGCATGCATAGTGAAAGTGTGTGCCAGGGCCGAGGGATACTTTTGCCAAATCTCAGGAGAGATAGCATACTAAGACACATAGACGAGATCCCATACATTAAGGCTCGCAGAAGGATAAAAGGTTGTAGAACCTTTGACACTTAGAAATTCTTCCAAGTCAGGAGGATGCGTAATCTTAGGAGGAGGAGCGACAGTGGCCATTGGATCAACAATCCCAAATATCTGATGGTCGTCAGATCAGAGTCTAGACAGGAGGAGCATGAAAAGGAGGAGATTAGACCTCAACTGTCAAATCGAAGCGTGAAGGACTAGAAACCGTTGGATCCAGTATAACTGTGAAGAGGATAATGGCCAAGAGCCATCCTCCAATTCTGCAAAATGTGAAATCGTGATGAGATATGAACTATTGGATCCAGAGGACTTGTGGCAAGAGATCGACATTTCGCGCTGACTCGCAAACTGGAGAAGTCAAAGGTGAGAGTTGTAGGAACTCGTGTTATGCGAAGTCGCGAAATGATTTGGGTCATTAGATCCAGAGGACACGTGGTGAGAGATCAACATTTCGTTGACTCGTGAACTAGAAGAGTCAAAGGTGAGAGTTGGAGGAACTCATGAAATGAGAATTTGTAAAATGATCTGGGTCGTCGGATCACTGAGGATCATGGACCGTTGATCTGGCACGAGGAAGAACAAGGTCCTAGCTCTCGAAGAGTTGATCTAGACCGTTAGATCATGGGGAGTTGTGAGTCATTGATCTGACACTCAAAAATTTTGGGAAGGCAGGAGGGAAATACCCGAGGAGCTAGGTGATCTGGATTTTATGAGCATAACGAAATGAATATAGATTATTAATAGGTGCTTAACACAAAATAACAGAGATACAGTAAAACTAGTTTTCTATTCAATTACAAAATAAGATGAAACTGTAAAATGTTGCAGAAACAAGCTTGCTGGAATGGTGGCGGCTTATCTCTGAGAAGAGATGTGACGACAGCGCGCATTTGCAAGAAAAAAGTTACAATGAGGCTCTGAAGGCATTTTTACAATAAGAAAGAATGCCAAAAAACCTAGACATCCAAAAACCTAACCCTAAGAGATGAAGCGCCAAAAGTCATGTGGGTCTCGTTTGGGTAAGTTCGTACATCAACTTCCCAGGGTCGTAACTTTTGCATACGATCTCCGTTTCAGGCGTGTGATAGCCCGTTGGAAATGTATCATCGAGGAGATTCATTTTGGGGGCTCAATCATGCCTTTGGAGATAATTGAGGATCTCAATCCTGAAAAACCTTCATTTAGGCCCTCAAAATGGCCTCGGAAGTTAAAACTGCTAAAAATAGTAAATTGCCAAAATTGTCAGAAAGCTGTTTTGAGCCAGTTGGAAAAGGTGGGTGGCCACCGATATCCAACCGGATCAATAATCCCTCCTTAGTAATAAATTTTCTTCATTGCGTTGAGGTCCCCCATCAAATGAGGAAATTTCTGCTGAATTTGGCCTCGGGTGAGCCACTTGCCTCGCTGCAGGAGCTGCCCTGCTTTGACGACTCGATAAAGTTGGATCCTTTGTTGTTGAGTGCCCTTGATCTGTCTTTCCACAATCTGATCATTGGATTCCTGTTGTATGCAGTCGAGGTTGAGCTCTATTGGTGTCAGCAGATCTACTACTTCTGAGGTGTCCAATAATGGTGGGAAATAAGGGCGAAGGAGATCCACGTTGAACACTGGGTGCAGGCCAAGGAAAGGAGGAAGGTTGAGCTCAAAATAATTATCCCCCACGGCCTTGGTGATAGTGTATGGTCCATAATAGAGTGGGAGAAGCTTCCGATGGGGTCCTGTAAGGCGTTCTTTCTGCAAGTGCAACCAAACTTTGTCGCCCACCTGAAACTTATGTGGCACCTGATGTTGATCATGGCGTTGTTTGTACTTGTCATTGGACTTTTGTAGGATATGCTGAACCTATTGGCATATGTGATGGATCTTATCAATGAACCGGATGGATTTTTCAGCTTCAGTTGGAGTAGGAGATGAGTCGGTCGAGGTGACCGCAAGGGGAAGTGCAACATCTATGGGACCCAATGGTTGGAATCCCAACCCCACTTGAATGGGGTTGTGGTCGGTTGAGCTATGCAGGGCTCGATTGTAGCTATGCTAGACATAGGGAAGGCTCTCATCCCATGTGCGAGGGTTCTTTGAATTATACATGCGAAGGATATGTACAATCATTCGATTTACAACATCGGTTTGGCCATCTGTCTAGGGGTGGAAGGCCATGGATTTGGTGAGCTTGGTGTCTAGCAGCGACCAGAGGGTTGACCAGGATGTGCTGAGAAATCGACTATCCCGATCTAAGAAAATGGTTTGTGGGATTCCAAAATGTACCCAGACTCGTTCAAAGAAGAGCTTAGCAGTGGCCTCTGCTGTGATGCTCTTCTTGCAGGCAACCAGAATCGCCATCTTAGAAAAGCGATCAACAACCACAAAAACACAGTCATTTCCTCGCTTGGTGGATGGGAGGCCTGACATGTAGTCCATTGAGATGGATTCCCATGGCCTGTCAGGAGTAGGAAGAGGGGTGTGTAGGCCCTGTTTCTTAGTGGTCGTTTTGGCAATAGTGCAGTTAGTGCAGGACCTGATATACTTGTTGACCTCCCGTCAAAGTTTTGGCCAGTAGAAATGTTTTTGTAGCATCTCCACTGTATTTTCAATGCCGAAGTGTCCTGCTACTTGACTGCAGTGGGATTCCCATATCATCTTTGCTCGTTCACTTGATGGAACACAGATATGGCCCAGATGACACAATAACCCATCCTGAAGATGGAAATTATCGACAACTACATTTGCACCCAACATTTGGTAGGTGGTGGTGAAGTCGGGGTCTGTCTCATAGAGTTGTGGCCATCTAGATGTCTCATGGTCATAAGAGTCTAGCACCGTGGTGAATGCCGCGACTGGTGATCTACTGAGGCAATCAATAACGTGATTGGTGCTTCCTGTTTTATACTTGATGTTGAGGTGGAATTGTTGTAGGTATGTGGACCACTTTTGATGGTGGTCATTCTGTAATTTCCCCTGTGTCTGCATGAACTACAGTGGCTTATGATTAGTGTGGATGACTTTCTCCTTCCCAAGAATGTAATGTCTCCACTGGCAGCATGCTTGCACAATGGAGTACATTTCTTTTTCATAAGTGGGGTACTTACGGATAGTATTTGATAGTGTCTCACTATGATAGGCCACGGGGTGGCCTTGCTGAGTGAGAATGGTGCCCACAACATAGTTTGAAGCATCTGTCTTGATCTCAAAGGGATGCCGCAAGTCTGGTTGTTAAGAACCAAACATCAATATAGCATAGAAAAACCTCAGGAAAAGTACTCAACGCCTTGAAAAAGAGATAATTTCAGATAATAAGCCTCTTTGAGGGGGCAACCTCCTTTTACCCCACTTAAATGTTCAAGTACAAGAT
>ML832984.1:26485-43912 GCA_009831015.1 Picea engelmannii
TCGGCCCTTCTGGGTATGAAACTTTCTTTTAGGTAGTTCTATGATATTTCTTCTCTGCAATGCCATAGGTCTGATCAAAATTGGATGTGCCAAGTGGAATTTACGGTAACTTCCTCACAACTTGCCGATTTTTGGCCTTTCCATGAGATCTCACTTGTATAGCATGCCTCGCACAAAATAATTGATATAAAATTTTGAAACTAGCACCCAAAATACTACAGATTGTTCATGATCCAATGAAACTAGTCCCACTCAATTTGGATACTCTAGCAATAAGTTACGATTGTTTTACATGGAGAACCTTCTTGACACTAGTCAATAGGACTAGTTAGATACCCTATCTTACACAAGGTGTATCTACAAATTTAAGATGACCCAGAAGATGAAATTTTTACCACACATACCTTGCTAATTTCTGTAAATGGTCTTCAGATTTCAGGGTCTGAAATATTACAGAAAATATTTTATAGAGAAAATTCTGCAATGACTCATTTCAGGATGATTCCCAAACCCTATATTGTATAGGTTGTATCTTCGAAAGTATAAGGCCTCAGGAGCTGAATTTTGAACCCAACGTACCTTGATCTGTCTGCTAAATATTCTCCAAGCCATTTCATCTGAAACATTGTAGAAAAAAGTTATAGCGAAAATGCCACGGTGTCTCAGATGTAGCAGCGAAACCCCAAGACCTTGAGCTCTAATACCATATGTTAAGAACCAAACATCAATATAGCATAGAAAAACCTCATGAAAAGTACTCAATGCCTTGAAAAAGAGATAATTTCAGATAATAAGCCTCTTTGAGGGGGAAACCTCCTTTTAGCCCACTTAAATGTTCAAGTAGATTCAAAATGAAAATGTATCCTTGGTATATATAGGAGACTAGGAGGTATAATTACAACTAAGGGGTAATGAGACAATATTAGGGATTAACACTCGTAGTGAAAGTACTATGGATGAGCACAAACACTTCTTCAAATCATCAAATGCTTGTTGTTGGGACTAGCCCCACGCAAATTTTTCCTTACCACCACCCCTGTTTATTTGGCTGAGGGCCCATGCAATATGGGAGAATACCAACATGAATCTTTGGTAGAAATTGGCAAGGCCCAAGAAGCTCCAAAGCTCAGTGAGTGTTGCTGGGGATGGCCAGTCATGGATGACTTGGATCTTGGTTGGATCCACATGTATGACATGCTGATCAATGATGTAGCCTAGGTAATGGACCCTGTCCATGCCGAAGGAGCATTTTTCCAAGTTGGCGTATAGCTTGTGCTACTACAGGGTGTGTAGAACCTGTTGAATATGCTGCAAGTGTTCAACCCAAGTCTTGTTGTAAATTAGAATGTCACTAGATACACCACTACAAAATTATTGGTGAATGGTCGCAGGATATCGTCCATCATCCTCATGAAAGTGGCTGGAGAATTTTTCAAACCAAAGGGCATGAAAAACCATTCAAAAAGGCCTTCCTTTGACTTGAAGGCAATCTTCCATACATATTTCTGTTCTATCAGGACCTGGTGGTATCTAGAATTCAGATCAATGTTACTAAAGTATTTGGCCCCTGTGAGTTGATCAAGGAGGTCATCTATTCGGGGAATTGGGTACCGGTTTCTTACTGTGATTTTATTCATAGCTCGGTAATTAATACAGAGTCACTAGGTTCCATATTTATTCTGTACCAACACGATTAGGCTCCCGCAAGGTGATGAGCTGGGGCGGATGTGCCCCTTGTGGAGAAGTTCTTGGATCTGTCACTTGATCTCCTCATTCTCTAAAAACGAGTGATGATAGACTGGCCCATTGGGCAACGGTGTGCTGGGGGTCAGATCGATGGGGCTCTTGGCAGTGCAGAGGTACCCCTATAGGTGAGGAGAAGATATCCGAGTATTCTTCCATGACCTTATCTACTTTCTTCTTCTGTGTGGAGAGGTCGACCGCAAATACCTTGGATGTGGCTATGATCTTTCACTTATTCTGAGAGAGAATCACGAAGAAGAAAAACTTCCCCATCTTAGAGATGACCTTCCTACATTACTTAGCAGAGATCAAGGAAATAGCACTAGGTGGGACTGCCTCGGGTATCCTGTACAATTTCCTGTTCAAAGTAATAGTAACACTACAAGGCCTAGACTCATATACAACATGACGTTTCCATAAATAAGGTTGGCCCAAAACATCATCACAAACTTCGAGAGGAGGAACATCACACAATTCGTCGTCTTTGAAGGGCTTGATGTCGTACAACAGTTGACACTGTTGGCTGACACGAAGATTGCTTCCTTGGAGGAGCCATGCAATGGTGTAGGGTTGTGGGTGCGACGTTGTTGGCAGGGCCAATCTCTTGATGACCTCTGCTGAGATGAGGTTCTTCTGGCTACCGCTATCAACGATGAAGTGCAATGGGGTGCCTTTTACCCACATCTGTGAATGGAAGAGGCACTCTCCTTCTTCTGTCTTGTCTGGTTCACCAGGCTGGAGCTTGGTGGTAGCAACGGTGGAATTGGGTTCCATGTCAATGATCCGTCTTCCCCTTTCTGGTTTAGGCTTAGAGTCAGAATCTGCATCTGATTTAGAGCCTTTCACTTCGGCCACCAGTGACTGCTTTGAGTGACAGTCAACAGTGTTATGCCAAGGGCTCTTATGGAAGTCGCACCACTTTTCGGTATATTTCTTTGTATTTTCGGTGTCCTTCTTTTCTTGCGGCTTGGATTGGTTGTCCCGATACTGTCCATATTTTCTCTGTCCTTTGTTCGGTCGGTTGGGGCTGCCCTTTCTTGGATTTTGTTGTGAGGGGTTCCCATGCCCAAATTTCCGCGTCTTTTGTTTGAGCTTCTGCTCGATTTTGACGACATATAGGTAGGCTGCGCCCAAGGATGAGATGTCCATAAATTCCATTTTTGTCTGGATGTATCTATGGAGATAACCACGATACTTAAGCACCAGATGTCACTTTGAATATTTGATACCCAACTTGGTGCGCAAGGTATGGAAGATATTTGTGAAATCTGGCACTGCTTGGTCTCTTTCTTGCTGCAGTGTGGTCCATTTGGTATATAGGTCGTCATAACTTCCAACAAAGTAGTATTGTTCCTTAATAGCATCCTTGAAGGATTCCCAGGTGGTTGTGACTGAAAATAATGAGGTTTCCTCTATTTCCTTTTGCTCACAGAAAGTTTCCCACCAATCTTTGACATGGGGAACGACTTTGAGGAGCTCAAAAGTAATATTTTCTCTATTCGAAAATTTATGGACAAAAAAATACACTTCTAGTAGATTCAACCACTTGTCTATAGCATCTGTGTCTATCTTGTTAGAACCCTATATAATAGGGGATCAGTGTTCTGAATAATATTTATCTTTTTCAGGCATATGTGTTCACTCATGACGCATGGCGAAGGCGGCGAAAAGCGCCCGACACTGACCAAGCATAAGATGAGTGCTTGCGCGCGAGCTTCAAAGCAAGTTCCGGTGCATTTTCTAGCAAAAAATGGTGGATTGGTTTGAAATGGTAAATTTAACTCTTGGGGGTAAATGCAAAGTTGGGTTTATTAGCTATTTTTGGTGAATTTGCCAAAAAATTGGCCCCTCGACCTTTGCCTTTTTGCAGAATTTTATGAAAAAATTTGACAATATTTTTAGCAAAAACTTATCTCGGCCTAGGGCCAACCCCCCGAATATTCAACACCACAAACCAACAGCAAACACACAAGTGCGCGCTAGCACTACTCCACAAACCAACAATAAACACACAAGCCAGCACAACGCCAACACCAAACCCCAAAGCCCAAGCCCCGGGCTCACTTAATTGACACAACATGGGACTGTCGGCTTATTTAAACGTGCAAAGTGCAGTTCACCACGCGAATGTGGGATATTGCCCACAAAAAGTAAAAAAATATAAAACTCAACTCTAAACCCTCTGCCAGGTGTTTGAACCGGTTTCAAGGCATCGATTGCAGGGAGCCACACATCTGCATCAATGACAACACAAAAGATAAATATAAGAGCACTCATACAAAGCCCTATGGGTGGAACAATGGGCAAGGGCAAGGCCCTCTGCCTGATCACATCATAAAATAAATCATAGAGCTCATTTTTCCCGACGATGGCTACAATTATCTTACACATTTGAGGGAAATTAGGGCTTCCGGAGGGGGTTCTGCCTTTGTTCCCTGCAGGAAACCTAGGTTGGAATCCATACCACCGGATGTCAAGGCTTATGACGCATCTAATCTACAATATCCAACCTGTAATGAAGATGACTCAAATTCCAGTGCTCTGTATGGTGTGAGTTCAAGCACACGTTATATGCGCAATGTTCGGAAAGTTGTTGACCCTGAAGTACTTGCTCAACTTGATATAAGTGATGGTTCTGAGTTTGATTCTGATGTTGAAAACTTGGAAGAGGACTTTGTTGTCCAAGATAATAAACTGGAAGAAGAGGATGGAGCAACGTCTACTAGATTACCATAAATTAAGCAAGAACATGTTCATGCCAATCAATATTTGTGTGTTGAAGACAACAACAATGAAGCTCCGGTTGACAATGCATTGCGATTTCCTATAGGTAAAACCAGAAACAGAGTTTTAGTCGAAAGAACGCAGAGAACTCCCAGACTTCTAGATGAGCAGTTTGAATAGCTTGCTCTTCGTGAATATAGTGATGGTGACAGTGATGCTTCTGACATCTGTGATCATGATGTGGTTGGTGCTGGCAATATTCATGCCCCTGAAATTGATGTTGCAATGAAAGAATTCTTGACTAACAACTTAGACTTTCAAGATAAATATACAGTTCCTGCTGATATTCACATTGATAAGATTTCAAAAAACTCGAGCGAGAATCAAGATAGTGCAATAGTGAGCAACGATACACCTGTAAATGATGTGATTTCTAGATGCAAAGTGTATGGTGAGATGTATGCAAATGAATCTCAAGATGAAAAGGAAATTGTGCTAGTTGAGGACAACAGTGATAATGAAGATGAAGCCTGGGACTGTGAAACCATTGTTTCCACTTATTCCAACCTCGACAATCATCTTTCAAGAATAGGTGCTCCCCAAAATCCTGGTAGAAAGGATATTTCTCAAAATTCTCATAGAGCTTCAGATTTGAAAGGTCCAATCATATTTCTTCGAGGAAAGAAGCAACTTCCAGTGGATTCCTGTGACATTTGCATCAATAATATCTTGGTAGTTGTAAATACAAAGTTTCTCTATCATTATGCACAAATATATGTCCGTTTACAACAACTTGCATTCATGGTAAAGCATTGGGCAAAAAGTCAGTAAATCAGGTAAAGAAGAATTCATGGTAAAGCATTTCCTGTATGCGTATGTGCTTATGTGCATTCACTTTATACAACAACACAGACCTCCAATTCTTCTTTGCTTACAGGAAATGGAAGCGAGCATGTTTAAACAGAGGTGGAAGAGTCTCCCGTTTGTGAGGATCCCGTTCAAATGCAACTAGTAGTCAAGGGCATGTGGCAGTTTAATTTCATAAATGATAAATGGAGAAATATCCCAGTGTTCAGGCATCGTTTGAATCATCTGGCAGACAGGGATTTCAGTTAGAGAGAGGTGGCAGAAGATCCTTGTTTTGAGGCCTTTTCTAAATGCAACTGGCAGTCATACACCAGATCAGCCAGAGCGGATAAAACCTCCAGGATTCCAGATGTCGAACAACAGATATCAAATCTAGTTTCCCTTTAATTTACTGTTTGATCTGTTTTAAGAGAGAATTGACATGTGTAAATCTTTGTAACTGTTTTCTATTTTTAGAAAACAAAGGTAGAGCCCGAATCTTTGCAAGGCTGGGAGGATTTTTTATTATTTATAGAGATAAAAAAAACAGAGAAAGGGTTCGACTGGGCAGAATAGGAGAGGGTCGACCTGTGTGAGGTTTTTCGACCTGTGATTTTCATTGCTGGACTGTGGGTCATGTATGACCAGAAAACCTTTTTTATCCTCTGTAATTTTAAGATGATCTATCAGAAATGAGCATGTTTTCTTTCACAGGATTCTTGTGTGGACGTATTGGTGGCGTTTTCCTCTGTTAAAGTATTTTCCTGTTCTCTTTCCACTTGTTTTTCAATTCTCATTATCAAATGATAGTAATAGAGCACAATTTATCAGTGGATACTCTGCATCTGATTATTTGTTAATCTTTATGTTTTCTGCTAAAGCTTAGTTCAAGAATTATTAGCTGCTCCTTTGCCTGGATTTTTCCTCCCTTATTTCTTCCTCAAACTGACACCATCAAAACTTGATTCGATCCAATATTTCCGCTACCTTGCCCTGTGAAAGAACTTTGTCCAGATCTGAGAGTAAATCACATTGTTTAAAGCACAGACCCCATTTTCCCAATGGCTCTCCTTGCTGTACCAAACTAACCATTTCAAAATCAAAACCCTATACTTTTATAGCTAGCCTAACATTCATCCTATACAAACCAAGTTAAATCTAAAAGAGAGATCCCTCTCTGAGTCTTGGAGGGCTAGATCCAAGACTCGAAGTGGTTCGAGGTTACCTCTATGATTGCCTCAACAGCCTTAGGCAAATTACAGAGAGCTAACATATCTTACCTTCAAATATAAGAATATCAATGTTTGTTTGTACCTTGAAGGGGGAATCACCTCCATTCGAAGAAGACGTGTCGCCTGTTGGTAGCCATCGAAGGATTTGCACGAAGCTGTCCATCATCTTGTTCCTCTGTTACATGAGGGCTTCCTCAATAAATAGTTTGAAAGGATATCATGTCCCGTCATATTTATTTTCTCCTTCCATGGGAGGTCTCTTGGGTGTGCGATAGCTTCTGTCCTCAAGAGAAAGAAGCTCAAGACCCAACTCTTTGTACTTCGACCTTGTTGGGGACATGCATTAAGACGACAAGGAGAAGATCGATCTGATACCATTGATACAGATTTTATGAGCATAAATAAATGAATACATATTATCAATAGGTTCTTAACACAAAATAACAGAGAAATAGTAAAACTAGTTTTTTATTCAATAACGAAATAAGCTGAAACTGTAAAATGCAGCAGAAAAAAGCTTGTTGGAATGGTGGCGGCTTATCTTTGAGAAGAGATGTGACGACAATGCGCATTCACAAGAAGAAATTTACAATGAGGCTCTAAAGGACTTTCTACAATAAGAAAGAATTCAAAAAACCCTAGACATCCAAAAACCTAACCCTAGGAGATGAAGCGCCAAAAGTCATGTGGGCCCCGTTTGTGTAAGTTGGTACATCAACTACCCGGGGTCGTAACTTTTGCATACAATCTTTGTTTTAGGCGTGTTATAGCTTGTTGGAAAGGTATCATCGAGGAGATTCATTTTTGGGGCTCAATCATGCCTACAACTATCATTGAGGATCTCAATCCATAAAAACCTTCATTTAGGCCCTCAAAATGGCCCCAGAAGTTAAAACTGCTAAAAAGAGTAAATTGCCAAAATTGTCAGAAAATTGTTTTGAGCCAGTTGGAAAAGGTGGGTGGCCATCAATATCCATCTAGATTACTGGGATTCACAGAAATACTAGCCATTAATCTGGGAAGGACACGTGGCGGCCAATAAAGCAGATTTGTGAAATCACAAATCGGAAGAACCACATTGAGCAGTCCACAGATATCGCGAAGTCTGAGTCCATGAGTTGATCACAGTCATTGGATCACAGAGGGATGTAAACTGTTGATCTGGAGTGTGTTTTGGAAAATCAGGAATCAGAAGAAGGGAGGTGAGCCAAAATCTTCAACATCGCGAAGTCGTGAAATGCGAAAAGGAGATCTCAACCATTGAATCACAGAGAGATATGAATCATTGATATGACAAGTGTAGTTTCTGAAGTTTGGCCCCTGGTCACAACTGGTGGTCACATCAGCAGAAGAAAAGGGAAGGAGCTAACGGTGCTAGGCTCCATCTTGGAGTTTCGCGAGTTGGGAAAATCGAGGTGACTCACAGTCAATCACTCGAAATGTGAAATCATGAAATGAATTTTGGACAAGCGCTTGGTGACCATCAGAGGTCATGAGAAAGGAAAGGGCTTAGGCAGAAAATCTAGCACCCACTGTATAGATTTATTATAAAGGGAAAAGGCGCCAAAGTCATAAATGTGCAGAGGTTTTCTTAGTAACTTCCAGAACGAAGTGATTGCATCTACCAGAGAATTCGAGGAGCAGTAGGATGAATTCCAGAGGAGACGAAGAGTCTCGACTTTCAGAGAAGCTAAGGAATCTAGCATAACAACCACTGATGATGAACTCACAGGCAACAGAACCACCAGAGAAGATGAAGAGTTTCCATGATGATCATGAGATGATTGGACGTGAGAAAGGCATGTAGAACAATGACGTGATAGGGGACTGTGAGTTAGCTATGCAATCATTAGGAAGAGATGCAGTAAACAACTAGCATGGGTAGAACAATGACACTAATAAGAGTATGTATAGGTATTGTGCATGGAGGATGCAGAAGATGCACATAGAGTATAAAAATGCAGAATAGAGAAGAGATGGGTGCGACTGTTGAGTATGATTCATGCGGGTAGAAGCATGAGATATGCAGGATCTGAAGCACAGAATAAGAAAGGAACATAAATGCATATATGAGAGAAGAAAAGAAAGTGCAATAGATGCGAGGAGAGAGACACTTATGTACACAGAGCAGAGTAGTGTAGCAGAATAGTGATGAGACTGGTAGGCCATAGATAAACATTGTATCACTGTGATAAAGTTATAAAAATCAAATATTTATATTTCAGGGTGGTAGGGAGGTGTTAGGGAGGACTGGTGTCCCCATATTTTCAAGTGGGTACTTGAACATAGGGAGTTGTGGCTTCCATCTGGTTGTAGCCAGAAAAAACAGGGTGGCAGGGTGGTGTAAAGGAGAACTATTGTTCTCTATTATATAGGTTGGTGCCTGCGTGACTGGAAGTTGGTGCTGGAACACTCAAGGAGTTGGTGCTTCCTTCTAGTGGGTGCTAGAGAAACCATAGAGTTGGTGCTCTCAACAAGTTGCTACTTGTAAAAAAGAGGTTGTAGCCTCAAGAGGAGTTGGAGCTCATAAGAATGATAATGTAAAGAAAATAAATATTACTTATCATATCAAGAAGAAGAGGTTTTTCCCTTTATGGGTTTACTTAGGAAATATCTGTCTCTGTATATTTCATGTGTGTGATTGACGTTTAATATTCTATTGCTTACTTCTCTACATCATTGTGATCTTCATTGAGTGTTCTGTGAAGTTTTTAAAATGGGCATAATTGTTTAAGCACAATAACAAATGATTCACCCCCCCTCTCAGTTGTCCAACATGAACAACTGATGAATTTGTAAAAGACGTTTTTGCAAAGGGTGTTGGAATAGAAAGTTCACAATGTTGGTTGACTACACAGAGTTCGTAGTGCCAGGGTAATGGTTTTGGAAGAGCTATGTGGGATAAGTAATGCATATGCCAAGGATTAATAAATAAGGTATCTTAAACCCATGGATGCTTATGGTTTCAAGGGATAAGATACAAAGCACGAGGAGAGAGTTCTGGAGCGTATTGACAGATCAGTGAGATAGTTCACAATGCCAATCATCAGTTCGCAGCACCACAAAAAGAAAAAACCATTAACCCCTTTACAGAACTTAAATCAAGGTGGAAAAGTTCATAGAGTACTTGGTAGCCTGGAGTTGAATGATGATACCTTCGGATTTGCACAGGAATGCCTACGAGTGGTCTAGCCACCAATTATCCGCTGCAACCAGTTCACATCAAAGTGTGCAGTGCCTGTCTGTAAGAATAGTTCACAGCGTCGATCTGGAGGATGTTTTGTACACTTGGAGAAAATGGTTAAAAACATTCATAACAATAATCCATAGATATTGATTTTAAAATCATCTCTGAAAACAAGGAGATCTCCAATTGACATGACCCTTAAATGCAATGATGGCTATAAATGCAAGATGCACCTTTGAAAGAGCTGCGAACTCTCCTAGTGAGTTGGAAGTGTACATATCAGACTTGATTTGACATTTTAATGATAAAAATGACAAAAGGATGGGTCAGCGTACAAAATGGAGAAAGTGACATGTTAGGGTGATGATGAAGAATTTTTAAAAGATGTGACTCAATGACTCTTCAAGTCGAAACCAAACTAATCATAATGTATTCATACCAAAAAAATGAAAAATGGATATGGGAAAGGGACATAAAACCTATAAACTAAAGTAAAAATATGGCTTAAAATCAAAACTAAAAACTTTCTTGACCCTTGAAAACCTATGTGATAACAATATCTATGGTTATTTGTTATGCTCTGTTGATTGATACTGCTCATGATATATTGATGATATGCTGCTGATAAAGTTAATGATTACATGTTCTAATTAAAAGTGGTAAAAGATTGCACAATATTCATTCACCCCCCCTCTCAGTATTCCAACAATTGGTATCAGAGGAGGTCCTTCAAAAAGAATTTTAATCACTAGAAGGAAATCGTAGATTACGATAAGATTGGGGTACCATAGTTTAATAAACATAACTATGCCTTATGTAGAAGACATATGAAAATATATGTACAAGCACAAGGATTTGATGTTTGGAAATCAATAGTAGATGGATACACAATACCTGCCACTCCTCCAACAGATATAGATGGAAATAAACTTGGAGAAAACAATTCAAGGGATTAAAATGCTATTTTGAATGGTCTTCATGAATCAATATATAACAAAGTACTGCATTGACTCTGCAAAGGTGATTTGGGACAAACTTCAAAATATTTATGAAGGATATGCTAAAGTAAAAGGGACTAAGATTAAAACATACAGAGGAAAGTTTGAACAACTAAATATGAAGGAATATGAAGATATTGCAACTTAGTTTTTACGAGTTGATGAAATAGTAAATTCCATCAAAGGATTGGGAGAAGAAATTAAAGAATTAGTAATTGTTTGAAAGGTATTGAGATCTCTTCCACTGAGATTATATCCCAAAATTGCATCCCTAGAAGAAAGAGTAGATCTTGTAATGTTAAGCATGGAAGAACTACATGGAATATTCACAACTTATGAGATGAGAACAGAACATGATAATCCACCTAGGAAGGAAGCAACATTCAATGCATCCAAAAATACAAAGAAGAACAAACAAGAGACAAATAAAAGTCAGAAGTCAGGTTGTAGGTGTAGTGATGATTTAGATGAAGATGAAGAGATGGCCAACTTCACAAGGAAGTTAAAGAAAGAAACTGGAAAGTACAAAGGTAATTTTCATTTTAAATGTTTTAATTGTGGTAAAATTGCTCATATTGATGATAAATTTCCATATGCTAAGAAAAAGGAGAGTGATGAGGAAGAAGTTCCCAAGAAAGAAAAGAAATATAAAAAGAGAGACAATAAAAGAAATAAAAATAAATTCTTCAAGAAAAATATCTATGCAAAGGAAGACCGTTCCTCATTAGATGAAGTTGATGATAGCGACAATGACTCAAAAAATGTACTCTTCATGGATTATGAAAATGATGAAGAGGATTATGAAGAATAAGGTTAGGTATATCTTGAAGTAGAAATAATTCACACCTTAAGAGAATTAAAGAAAGAGAGGAAGAAAAATAAATCACTGAAGGAAGAACTACTGAATTTGAAAGAAAGATATCAAAGTTCTAACTATGAAGAATATCATCAGATGATTTTGAAACTAAAAATCAAAGTAAAATAAGCCAAAAGGATTGAAGAAATACTGATAAGTTAGCTGGGAGTAAAAGAAAAAGAGAAGCAAATCTTAGAAACAAAAATCGTTTCTCTATGGAAGGAAATTCAGAAAAGAGATATGCAACAAAACAACACCAAAATATTGGATGAAATCATCAGTGCTTAGAGGCCGTAACATGATAGGTGTGGACCGGGATACAACCAATTACATACATAAAAGGGTTCGATCTCTATGACTGCAGAAGGGGAAGCAAAATAAAGGACTTATGAAAAAGTCACCAGAGGATTCACCAAGAAGGAAGAATGCAAGCCATCTTATGAGAATTATCAGGAAGAAGAGTACAAAAGGATGCACCATCTAGATGACCTAGGTTTCAGTATCAATAACCACCCATGAAAATAAATCAAGAAGAAAACTACGGAGGAAGAACACCATTCAGAAGATCTCCCAGGTATCAAACTATGTTTCTTGGTTCATGTTATTCTTGTAATAATTTTGGGAACAAAGATATAAATTGCAAATCTTATGCCAAGAACAAAATAAAATATGAAATTCACCCTAGAATTAATCATCTCATAAAGCCTCATGAAGCATACAACATAAACAATAACAATTTTGGATCATTAAACAAGTATAATGTTATAAAAGAAACAATTTTGGACACATGGCCAAATATTGCAGATTGATATTTTCTCCAAAGGAACACAAGAAGGAATTCAACAATCATCAAAAGAGATCATTAAGAATTTGGATAAAGAAGCAGGATAAACTAAACGTTGAAGAATGTTCCCTAGCACTACAGTGTTGTCGGGGACATGATGATCAGACTGAAGGCTTCATTGATTTCGAACAAAGACTTGATTGGACATTTAGGATGGCCGTGCATGGGGGAAAGAGACAAAAATGCAGAGGGGCTGACTCAAGCTTGGTGAGAAACTTCCCTTGGATAATAGCACGACAAATGATGAGACTTAGGCAGCATGTGATTAATCATAAGTCTACGAAGCAGGAGGAAACACAAACTCTCCATATGTTTGGAAGGATAACCAAACGGTGGAGGACACCACTCTATATAGAGAGAAAAATATTCCTAAGGTCGTACTACATCCCATAGTTTGATGAACAAACAGATAGATGTGCTTTATCCAAGGGCGACTCATTATGCTGCCAATAAAGAAAATACTTTTCCCTTCCTCTTTTTGGACTAAATGTGATTTTTTTGTTCTTTTCAATAATTGTGGAAAAAGAATAAAGGAATATTACGTTACAAAGGAGGAATGAGTGTTGCAAACATACAAGTTCAAGGCACAAGGGCAAGACTGATGTTCAAAATAATGATACTCGAGAAAAATCCTCCGGGGGGCCAAGGGTGTTAAAACGCATAAGAAAACAGTTACTGGGCTGACATAGAAGGTATGCAAACGCGGTTAACAAAACACACCATGGTAACGCCCTTCGATGTAAGTTTAACGAGCCCAGAGAAGGTAAGCTCAGTATTTTTTCATGTTTAGAGAGTCTGAAAAAACATAAAAGAAGACTGCATTGGGGTACCTTTTTCGAATATAGTCTAGTCGGTTCGAAAAAGGGGTAAACTAGCACCAACAAGATGTCTATTCAAAACCATTTTAACGAGTGTGATAAAGACAATATCACTAGCCATTTTTTCATTTTTAAGGAGTCTAAAAAAATCTTAACTATGGACTTCGTCAGGAATATTCTTCTGGACCAATTTAACGAGTGTGAAAGAATAAGGTCACTCGACGATCTTTTCAATTTTAGGGAGTCTGAAAAGAGCTTAACTATGGAATCCATTGGGGTTCCTTCTTCGTAAGTTTAGTCTCTCATGCCCGAAAAAGGGATAAAATTATACCTGAGAGTACTCTTCTATAGAGATGAAGTTCCATAGAGTATACCTTTGTTTGTACAGTTGACCGTCCGGACCGAAAAAGGGGTAAACTACCGTTGGACAGACATGACTTCAAATTTCAGTTTAACGAGCGTGAAAGGCCACAAGATCGCTCAACAATCTTTTCATATTTAGAGGGTATGAAAAGGGCTTAAAAGAAGACCCATTATTTTTTGGGAGTCCTGAGGGTGAGGTCAAGAGCAAAGAAGAATCATGCGAATGAGGCTCAAACTCGTATTCAGGAAAGACTATAAGGACTCCTGAGCCTATAGTGTTTTTAGAGACAGCATGAATACCATAATGCAACCCGGATCTACCTAAGGCATCCATGTTTCGGTAAGATCTACCACCAAATTGTGACACTTCTAAAGCAGAGATGATGGTTCTGTGTCACAAACTGATGGGATCTGTTATCCCTCCAAGAAACTCCTTAGGGTTGTAGGCTAAGAATGCTTGGTAACTTAAGAATATGGTAGATTTTGTATGCTTGGAAAAATAGGATAACTCAATAGCTAATGAAAAGGACCACTTCATACATTCGAATAAGACAATGCTTTTAGAACTCAATGATCAGACAACAAATTTTGAATAGGAGATGAAGAATACTAGTCTAGATAACCAAATACAACAATGTGTAGGGTCATACAAGATAACAAGAAAACCTTTAGTTCAAGTTCATGAGCTTAATAAGAAGATAACAGTTCTTAGAAGTTGAGCTAAACTGAAATAAAGTACAGAATGATGAAAATATGAGAAAATCTGTCATTGAAAACAAAAGAGGACTGTGATTCTATTATCAATAAAGAGTCTAGTACAATAGCCAAAAAATGTCTCCTAGATTTCACCATAGTGCTCCAAATGTCTTTGGCTTTATAGCCTTACAAAATGAAATCTAGATCCTTGAAAGATGGATCAGATTTACTAAAAATAGTCAAATCAAAATAGATACAACAAGTGTAGGATGAGATCCTATAAAAATGGATCTAGAATACTAAAAATGGAAAATAAAAAAAAAATAGGAAAAGGTCCTATCTAATGATCTCTAAGAGTAGTAGATTGCTGATGAAGTGCAGTTTTAGCCTCCCAAGGGTATTTGATTTGGTCGTCCAAAGATAAAATTTGAATTGGATGATGTGTCTTCAAACCCTTGATATTCTGCCTTTGAAAAAGATGCCAAATGTAGTTGAAAATCCTCTTTTTGACCTTACCCCTCAAAACTAGCCTTTGAATCAGACTTGATAATTCAACAACTGTCCATTTGAAGTGGTTTCAAACCATTCAAACTCAAAAAATCCTAATCTGGGCAAAATTTTGGTTATTCTGGCCATGACAGGCTTTCACCAGCTAATTTACCCAAAAATCTGCTCCTTAGCTGGTGAAAAGCAGAGCTTTCACCAGCTAACTAGCAAAATTCAAGACGGGTTAGCTGGTGAAAGCGCAGATTTTTTTAAAATCAAATTTCTCAGTCATGGAGAGTCCGTTTTACATGCTTGAATAGTCGTTCGACATCTAGAAATCCTAATATTTCCAATGGTGCTTTCCAATCTGCATTTGGAGCTCGGGAAGCTAGTCAAATTTTCCCTACAAAATTAGGCATCATTCTTTAAAAAATGCCAGTGCATTTTTTTATCACTAACAGGATCGATCCTATGGAAAATGAAAAAGAGAACGAGATACACAAATCAGGGTAAAAACATAACCTATATGCTCAAGTTGATCGTCGAAAAAAATTTCATGGACCGTCAAAATTTACTCAAAACTCAAAAAAACATGTCCCAATACCCGATCAAATCCCTCCCATATAACTCCTGAATCACTCTAAATGGTTTTTGGTATAAAGAAAATGATAAGGGAGGCCATAAAAGTGACAAAAAGAGGCCAACAAGTCTATAAATAGACGCTGGCAGCTCATTATCACCATTGTTGATTTGGAAATTGACTCTGGAGCCAAAATACCCCCTTTGATAAAAACAGTGATTCCGAGAGCTACAGTGGACGAAACGAACTTCCGTCTGGAACAAGTAAGTACAAACTCCCCTATCTAGCTATTCAATTCTTTATTTTTTCTTTTCATTTCATCTTTTGGGTGGGCATCGACCTTTAAAAGGTCGGCCTTAGGTCCACGTGAGTTGTCTCTAGACAGACCGCGTGTACACTTGGGCAGAGTAAAACCTGCCCATGTGTACATGCGACTGTCACCTAGACAACACGCGCGGACCTCCCTTTATAAACAAAAAGAACGAAAGAGCACTCACTCACCCTCCTGAACTTTGTTGTTTTGGAAGGATGTATGTCCACTGGAGGGAAAGGGAGCATGAAGAAGTTGGTGAGTTGGTTGCGGGAGATCCGAATGTTGTGGCTGCATTGATGCAATGTGGTTTGCTAAAGTTCTTCCTGTGTCTGATTATGCGAGCGCAACCGAGGCTATTGATTGCCTTGGTTGACTATTAGCACCCTGATGCAGAGGCTTTCATGCTAGAGGGGCAATCATTGGTGCCTACCACCGAGGATATCTACTTTTTGACTGGCCTCTCAAGGAGAGGGGAACCAGTCAATTTTATGACGTTTTCATCGGGACTACGTAACATAGCGGAACTGATAGCCCTGCACTGTGAGGCTGGGACAAAGCGTTTGAGCTCCCAGGTGCCCATAAGTAATATTACTAACCTATCGCTACAAGAAATATTATTGCTCATTGGGCAGATTACCAGTTCAACAGCCTTGCATCAGGCGTCCCACGCACGGATGAAATGTGCTATCCAGTTCTTGAATGCAAAAAATTTTGACTGGAGTACCACACTACTGGAGTGTATGAAGAGGCAATTGACAGATTTCCATCAGCGGACACAACAAAACTTTGGGTTCGGGACTATTTTGTGTTCATTCTTTTTCGAGAGAGTTCTGAGCTTTAGTCCTCGGGAAGTGGTATGAAGACACCAGGCCTCTTTTCCTGCTGTATGTAGATGGGAAGTACTACTGCTGCGACAGGGTGGTGGAAGGAACAATGAGTCCTTTGATGATGATTTTTTTGCATGGCTGTCTCGACAGATCCCTATGATCGAGGATTACCCATATGCAGGGATAGACTTTTTGAGAGATCCTAAGATACCCATGCCTCCTGGTGAGGAGCAAGGGGAGATGGGTAAGTCTCCATCTTTGTAGTTTTTTTTGTTGTATATGTGATTTTTATGTCGTTTTTGTTATATATATCATTTTTTTTATATGCCAGAGTATTTGACGGATATACATTTGTTGCATGTAGATGTGGGACTCGTGCGACCTACCTATTATGCAAGGAACAAGTGTCGTCCTCGGCCAGGGGCCGCAGCTGCCGCTGTCGGGGGACCAACAGTAGTAGGAGACCTCCCAGTCGGGGAGGCTGAGAGAGTACTCAGACGAGTTGAGCGGAACTTTACTGCACTCACTCGCACAGTCCTTATGACAGAGATCGAGGACCTGCCACCATCCATGCAGCCTCATGTAGTGGGGGCACCTCAGACGTGGGTCCGATTGTTTAGGCATTTAGCCCATGTTGTGGACCAGTATAATAGGGCCCATAGGCCTTGAACCTATTTAGGCATTTTACGTGCCACGAGCACCACTTGTATATATTTTTTGAGGGCATAAGCCCTATGACTCGTTGTTGGTCCTATTTTTGAGGTGCTTGCGTCCATCTATGTACTCTGGTTACTTTTATGATATTATATATGGTTTTTTGGTCTTTTGTGTCTTATGGATCACATGTGCAAAAATGTATTTACATGCTTATGTCAATGTTCTTTCATATGTGTGCAAGATGCCAATCTAAAATT
>ML832984.1:51610-67244 GCA_009831015.1 Picea engelmannii
TGTAACGTATGTTTGATCATATCGATTATAGTTAGGTTGTGGCAAATCTTATTCGATATGGTTACTATCCTGTTTGATTATGATTATTGATTACGATTGTATCGTATCTCATTCGAACTTGATTCAATGTCCAATTTCGACCTATCAAAGTTTGACTATACCTTATGGTAACTAAAGACAAAAATATTTTGGTACTCTGTTTCAATTGAATTTCTTTGGATGCGATTTGATTTGGGTGATAATTTCAAATTGGATTATTAGTGACTCGTTTTGAGGATTATTAAAAGATGATTCGATTTGATTTTATCTGATTGAGATCTGGTCCTGTTGGCTATTTCTGACTAGCTACAGAATCAGATGATTCTGTAGCTGAGTCTGTGGAGTCAAAATTTTATTGTTTTCTTAATAAAATATTCTTCTAACTCGATTTTTGGTGTCTATTGCAGGAAAATTCGAATTGGCAATAGATATGAGGACCAGTTGGAGGATATCTTAAGGATTTCACCTGCAATTTTAGTTACTTAGTTTAAGGGATTTTGGGATTATTCCCAGATTGTGTAAAACTGTTTACTATTATTCACAAGGATGTTTTACCTTGTGAGAAACCTATTTAAACTTATGATTTTGTAATAATCTATCATCCTCAGTTTTGGGAGAACACGGATATGTAATGCTGATTCAAACTGGAGCAGAATTGAAGCGTTATTATAGCTTTTGCTTTTCAATATATCGACACTTTGTTCCAAGTTTTGTATATCATTTTGTTTCTGGTTTAGTATTACTTTGCTATCTAAATCAAATTCAAATGATATAATTTCTTATTGTTATACATATCCTGTTGCTTTCAAAGAGATAAAGAACGTAATAGTTGTTGATTTATTTTGTGAATGATAGCTTTGTCTTCTTCATAGATTGAATTGTTATATAAGTTTGTTGCATAATAGGTTTCCCTTATTGCAGAGATTTATCATCATAAAACTGTTATGATTTCTTTTATGTCTTGTTTGTCCTGTAACATATTTCAAGAAGCAGCATAGCTGATCGTTTTCGAGAAGCTTAAGGAATAAATGGTGTGAATTTCTTCCTCCAATAAGCGTAAGAAGCCATCTTACACAGGACAGACTTGGAGCGTTTCCAGGTCAATTAGTTAGATGTTTACTGTTTATGATTAAATAGTTTAATATAAATGATAATTTAGTTAGATTTATATTACATTGTTTAATTTCAGTAATATATATTAGATTGTTTAATTTCAGTAGTTTGTGTTTCCTTTTCATAAAACATAAAAGATAAAAAAGAGATTCTTGGCTGTCTTAGGGCAGCGAACACATGATTTTTTGCAGGTTTTAATTAAATCTGTAGTTTGTCCATTTGTGAATAAGGAATATCATAGCTGATAATTAGATAGTTGATTTGAGTTATTATAATCATAGTTAGTATCTTGTATATTTAGTGGGTAGTAGTTTATAGTTAGGATAACATAGTTAGTGTAGTTTGTTTTATTAGTTTCTAGTTTCTTTGATTAGTTTAGTTTGTTTTATTAGTTTAGTTTGTTTTATTAGTTTCTAGTTTCCTTTATTTTAGTTAGTTTCTTGTATTCAGTTATAGCTTAGTTTGTTTATTTAGATTAGTTATATTTCTTAGCTCAGATCATTTGTCTTTGGTTTCCATACGAGACCTTAGGGCAGCCAACGGAGCCGTTAAACTCGTCAGGGTGGTCCATTCCAAACGGCTTGGGTTATTTAGACAACCTCGGACCGGATCCACTCTCCCAGTTGACGGATGGTCACTTTCGCCTGTCAACACCTCTCTCAACATACTGGATCTCACCAAGCTCACCAATGATCCTATATTGCATGACGCCACATGGCCTGCAATGCCAACAAAACTTCCGTCATACATACCAAAGTTTGAAGGAAAGGCGGGAGATGACCCTGCCAATCATGTCATGACCTTTCATCTATGGTGCTCTTCCAATAGCATTATGGATGATTCTATCATACTGCGATTATTTCAATGCACACTTACTGGCCCATCAGCCAAATGGTATGTCGAAGAAAAATCAGGGTCCCACACGACCTTTGAGTCATTGGCCAAAGCATTCTTGACCTTCTTCCAATTACCCATCTTCCATGACAATGGTCTAGAACTACTGTCTAACTTCAAACAAAACTCATCCACCCACATCGCTGACCACATTCATGAGTGGCGTAGGCGACGTAGTTTGTGTAAAGTAGAAACCACCAAGCAACAATGTCTCGAATGGTTTCTTAGATCACTTGTCTCTCTCCTTGGAAAGGATGTAGCTTCCACCTTCCCTCAATCCGAAGAGGAAGCCATTAGTAAGGCCCAACAATATGACCTCATTTATGCACAGTCGGGGTACTTATACACGGTACTTCATGATCTTCCAAAACCTGTGCCATTTGGCCAAGACAAACCTGGGATGTCTCACTCAGCAGACGGACTAATAGGTGCCACCACGCACCATGGTCCACAACCCCAACCACCACCGATGTATGGAACACCTCAATACCCGTCGGCATATGGGGGCACACCTTATTACCCCCCACCCCCTTATTAACAACCATACCCTGTTGCTATACCTCCACCCATCAGTGGACCACCACCGACCCCTCCCATACATCCACCTATTCCTACAAACCATGGTACTCCCTCAACATCAAATTATAGTACTAGTGAAAGCGCTACGCCTTCCTATGTACCTTATGGATCAGTACCACCACAAAATCCATACTTCCCATTTCCTGGTCCTCCACAACCCATGGCTCCCCCGCATCCACATGCGGGGGTAAATTTTGTTCAACCTTCTGCTGCTCAACAATACCAAAATTTTGAACAGTTAAACACCGCCAATCCCACTCACCCATTGAACAATGCCAAGAAGAAAGGTCATAACAGGAATAACAACAACCCCGGTCAAGGAAGAAATCAACCTCCACAACACCAACCACCTGGGGGAAACCAGAACCAAGGGAACCAAAATCCCCAAGGGGGAAATAATAACAAACGCCAAGGACAGAATAATGTCAAAACCATCTTCTCTTGTGCCCTTTGCGGTGAGTTCGGTCATTACACTCACCATTTCCCCCAGATCACTGATTTTAAACGACTGAAAGATTATGGTATTCTTCCCCATTCTCCTGGACAAACCACCCCTCAGAAGGCACCACAACAATACGTACAGCAACCCCCGCCCAACGTGCTGCAAAATCCTATTCCACATCAAGGTTTGATCAACACCCAACAGGATGCGCAGCATCCCCCACCTCAGGTGGGACAATACCACAACCCCAACAATCTAGCAGAGCGTACAATTCTCCTCACCAGTGAGGAAGAAATTCTTTTGTAAATGCGTAATTGTCAGTATCATACACCTGCTGAGTCTACTCCCATCTCTCCAGAGACAAACCCTACACCAACGGGACCCCCATTAGTGATTCCTCGCCCTTCCACCGAACCACCACTACACATCCCTCGCATCCCTTTACGCAGGAATGTTCACAACCCGCAGGCTAGGGCAGCTCATCACTATAGCTTGGTAGATGACTTAGCATAATCCCCGACTGCCATGTCAGTCTTGGAAGTCCTCCAGACTTGTCCTACGTAGCGGAAATCATTACTTTCTTCCTTGGGGGCAGTCGACCCTGCTGATACTCGACTCATCACCTTTGATCTCGATATCGGAGAACCCCGTCTTCCCGCCTTGATCGCTTTTCAAATACCAGTGAAAATACGGAACATCACAGTTCATCGATGTATCATCGATGAAGGTGCCTCTATGTGCATCATGTCCAAAACAGTATGGCAAAAACTTGGTTCCCCAGAACTCATACCCTCTGCCATCACATTACGAGCTTATGATGGACGACCATCCTCTCCGGAAGGGCTCTTCCAAAATGTCCCCGTTGAACTCGGGGGCAAGACTATTCTCATTGACATCGAAGTTATATATGCCCCACTCGATTATAATATCCTGTTCGGGTGTAGCTACATGTATGCTATGAAGGCAGTATCCTCTTCTGTCTTTTAGACAATGATGTCCCCCCACAATGGGAAGATCGTGACCATTGACCAAGTCTCACATTATGAGCCTAACCCATCTGCCAACCTCGATAACATTCTTCCTCTCATCCACACCAACCAAGACACTTACCCACTCATCGAGATGGGTCCAGGGATTTTCAAAGATCCATCCTTGTTAGGGACATACCATGGAGCACCACCACTCTTTCATCCCCCTAACCAGGTATGTGTCATATCATCCAACGAAACTCACATGGAGGATGCTCTTCCTCCTCAGGAGGCTTCAGTCATTCTTGACGTCTCAATAGTCGCAGAACGACTCCCCCCGGAGCCTCCTGCACACCCGTCAACCTCAACAGTCCACGAATCCACATCCCCTCAAGGGCATAATCCCGTTTGGGAAACACTCTCCCAACCCCTCACCCAAATTCCCTTATTTTACCCTCCACCAGGTATCGAAGCTTTTCAGGTAGCTCCCACGCTCACACTACCAAATATGGTACTAGAGATCCCAATTTGGTATTTACACCCACCAGAGATGGTCCCTCGACCATCCCTTCCCCCACAGGAAGGACTTCCCATGATGATTCTTGTCCTTACCCCCACTACCCCCATACTCACAACCCCCCCTACTACAGCTGGGGGCAGAAGGAAGAAGAAGGAGCCCACCGCTCCACTTCCTCCATGCATCCCACCACCTTGCGCTCTATGTGAGAAAGAAGGCCATCAAACTAACAATTGTCCATCTCTACCTGAATTACGGAATTTGATTCCCCCCAATACAACTCCCACAACACCTATCACTACTGTTAGTACCATTACTACCAGCAACCCTTCCAGTAGTAAAGGGTTGAGGACCAAGTACGCTTGTGCTATATGTTCCGAGTATGGCCATTACACCCATCATTGCCCAGCTCTGCCACGCTTTAGGCAGACATTAGCGGCCGTACACCAGAAATTCCAGAACAACCCACGCCCTGCTACGTCCTCGACCAACATCACTGACATTCACTATGTCACTACTTCAGTCAATGAACGTATGAGATGTCCTTTCTCTCTCTACGGTTCACTAGATCATTTTACATACCAGTGTCCTATGATCCTTGCATACCGACGACGTCAATTGGCCCTGCTTCACCAAACTGCAGAGGCGATACTTGACATTACCCCGTCACTTGAGGATTTTCATATCACTTCTCCCGAGCCCGAGGCACTCCCAACGCCTCCATGGTTCTTAAACAACATTTCTGAGGATTTACCCCGCAATCCCCCAAACTCTCCTGCTCATTCCCCTACAGAGACTTTCCACCCAACCACCACGGGTACTCCTCAATACTTCAATATATGGTTCATGTTGAGTGAACCATCACCATCTGCTTGCACCACTCCCCTTGCTTCTCCAGTAGGGGGAAACCACACTAGCACTGAGATCACTCCTCACAACCCCTTGTATTCTCGACGTTTCCAATGCGACGAGGACATACTCGAAGAGATAAATCACCCAGACTCACCCTGGGACACACTACATCATCGTGCACTCTTCTCTCCACAGGAAGCCCTCATGCCTCCTAATCAAAACCCTATTTACACAATCGAAACCAAATATTTTATCCCATCCGGGCCTATCGATTGGTTCAACAATCCTATTCCTGCCCCTGATGCATTTGAAGAAGGAAATATGGCCAACATTTCCCCCACCATCAAAATCGACATTTCCATTAAAAACGATATCGTCGAAGAAATCATCATTGGAGCTGCTTGCACTCCTCAGGAAATCGCCGCATATAAAGCCCTCTTCCAGGAATCTAAGGATATTTTTGCCTGGTCATACACGGAAATGCCTGGCCTTGATCCCTATATTGTCAAACATCGCATCGACACCTAGCCCAACATCACACCAGTCCGCCAAAAACAGCGACCGCTACACCCAGCCAAAGCGGCGGCTATCAAAGCCGAAATTGACAAATTACGTGCTGCCAGGTTTATTTACCCCATCGCTTATACTTCATGGGTTTCCAACCCTGTACCCGTCGACAAAAAATAGGGCACTATCCACATCTGCAAAGACTTTCACAATCTCAATAACACATGTCCCAAAGACAACTTTCCAATGCCATTCATCGATCAAATTATCGACGACTGCGCGGGCCATGAGGCTCTCTCCTTTATGGACGGATTCTCTGGCTATAACCAAATCCAAGTCCACCCAGCCGATCAATATAAAACCGCATTCATTACCTCGTGGGGTACCTTTTCATATTGTGTCATGCCTTTCGGCTTAAAAAATGTTGGCGCAACATTCCAGCGGGCGATGACATACATCTTCCACGGTCTGGCTAAAATCATCCTCGCCTACTTGGACGACCTCACAGCTCGATCCAAGAAACGCACCCAACATCTCGATGATTTACGAATCATCTTTCAACGATGTCGACAGTACAAAATCCGCTTGAATCCTCTCAAGTGTGTGTTCTGTGTCACCGCAGGGTGCCTCCTCAGGTTTATCATTTCCCAAAGCAGTATTACCGTGGACCCCCTCAAAGTCCAAGCTATCACCGAAATTCCACCTCCCCGGAATTTATGGCAACTTCAGAGTCTACAGGGCAAAGATAACTTTCTCAGACGCTTTGTTCCTGATTACGCCATACGCGCACACGGTTTCCTTCGCTTACTACGCCACGACATCCCATTTCATTGGGACGACCATGCACAACAATCATTTGACGATTTGAAAGTAGCGCTTTCAAATGCACCCTTAATTAGTGCACCTGACTATAATCGCGCCTACATCCTCTATGTATCAGCATCAGCTGTATCAGTAGCCGGCGTCCTCGTCCATCTCGGTGATGACAATCATGAACACATCATTTACTACATTAGTAAGAACCTCTCAGGGCCACCCTTGAAGTATAAACACGAAGAGAAGCTTGCTCTTGCAGTTGTCCTTGCAGTCCAGGAACTGCGCCATTACATTCTGCTTCGCACCATAAAGGTTGTCCCAGATTCCAACCCTATGCAGTACTTGCTCAGTCGTCGACAAATCAATGGAAAATTCACTCGATGGATCGTTATCCTTCAGGAGTACGACCTCGAGTATTCAACACCTAAGAGTAAGAAGGCCATCGTTCTCGCCGAATTTGTCACGGCCATTCCCTCTGACACCACCAGTACCCCCGTCAACACCGACTTTCCAGATGAACATATCTTTTACATCACTTTGGATGATCCTTGGTATGGTGACCTCCTCGTCTACCTACGAGCTCAAAAGTTCGGTAACCATCTTTCACGAGATGATCATCGACGTATTCTCCCTCATGCCCCCCGCTATCTCCTCATCGGTGACATCCTATACCGGCGGGGTATCGACACCATTCTTAGTCGATGCCTGACTATTGACGAGGTCGACAGAGTCTTAAACGACTGCCACAGTGGCGCATGTGGGGGCCATCTGTCGGGTATGTCCACTGCTCAAAATATTATCCGAGCCGGTTACTTTTGGCCTACCTTGTTTCACGATTGCATTCACGCCGTGAAACGTTGTGAGCAATGTCAGCTCTATGCCAACAAAGCCTGGGCACCCCCCGTCCTTCTTCACCCTGTCATTACGGCCGACCCCTTTTGTAAATGGGGCATCGACTTTATGACTTGTAATCCCCCCTCTAGCAATGGTCACAAATACATTGTTGTCGCCATTGATTACTTCACCAAATGGGCTGAAGCTATGCCCACTTTCAACAACACCGCTGACACCGCAACACGCTTTTTATTTAATCACGTCATATCCCATTTTGGCGTACCACTCCAAATTTTTTCTGATCATGGGAAACACTTCGAGAATGAGATCTTTGTTGAACTCTCATCTCGGTTAGGCTTCTCGCACGAGTTTGCCTCACCATATTACCCTCAGTCAAACGAACAGGTCGAGGCAGTGAACAAAGTCCTCAAGACCATATTACAGTGCACAATTAATAAACATAAAACCAATTGGCATCATATGTTATTTTCTGCGTTATGGGCTTATCGAATGGCGGTAAAAACTGCTACAGGTTTCACGCCATTTCATTTAGTCCATGGGGTCGAGGCAACTCTTCCCATCGAGTGCGAAATTCCCACCTTACGCACCGCAATTGAGCTATTACCTGACACTGCTCCAATGGAGCAGCACTTGCTGAACTTGGAGTCACTGGATGAAGATCGTCGATCTTCCTTACAGAACAACGAGGCAACTAAAAAATGATCCAAAGATACCTTTGATCGCCATGTCAACCTTCTATCATTTCGCAAAGGCGACCTTGTCCTGGCTTATGATATCGCTCATGATACCTTGGGCCACGGCAATTTCGAATCACTTTGGCATGGCCCATACATCATCCAACATTGCCTCACCAAAGGCGCATACATATTGGCCTCCCCCGAAGGCCTCTCTCTCAAGAAACCCGTCAATGGGTTATACCTCAAGAAATTTTATGCTTAAAAGTAGTTATTCTACTTTAGGTTATTTTTTCTTTTTTAGTGTTTTTTAAATCTTTTTTCTCCTACCCTCTCGTCTAAACTATCCTTTGTGTTATTGACAGATGCTTCCTCCACCAGCCTACCACATTGGTTATGCCGACGGCGCCAGCCATTGGACACAAAATCTCACTTCGACGGCCTGGGCTCTATACACCCCCTCACACGATATGCTACATTCAAGCGGCATATGTTTGGGGCGAGAAACCAACAACCAAGCCGAATACACTGCGGTCATTGGCCTCCTGGCCGATGCCCAACGTCATCATATTCTCCACCTTAGCGTCTTCCTCAACTCTCAACTAGTCGTTCTCCAGCTCAACAATGTATACCGTGTACGCGATTCGTGCCTCTTTCGCAAATACCTACAGGTTAGACTGTTATCTCGACATTTTGATTCCATCACATTTTCACATATTCCAAGACAATTGAATCAAACAACAGATGAAATAGCTAACATGGTGTTAGATTGGCATATATCACATCAAGCTACACATACATAAACATCTCATAAATCCTGTCACAACATATAGATACAATAGACATCATCATCATCAAACAACATATGTAGACAACATCAGGATTTCAAAATATGTATACTCATAAATATATATAAAGGCCCATCAGGCCATCCGAATGGTTACATAAAAAAATACATATGCCCGTAGGCCAGCACAGTACCTCGGTACAAAAATCGGCTCACCAGCCTATATACAACCAAAAATACGATACACATCATACATCAGTCACGGTGCCTCTATCGCACCACCACCTGCTCCTCCCTCAGGAGGAGGTGGTGGCACACCACCACCTTCCCCAAGCGGTGGTGGACCACCCACAGGACCCTCCTTCCCTGGAGGTAGGTGTCCACTAGTCATCGTGACAAGCACAGCTGCTCGTCGCACTATACCCCTCCATGGTGGCGGTACTCCTATACACTGCTCCAGGAAAACCTCATCCTGGATGCGTATCCACATGCCCTCAGGAACGTCCTGTAATACCATCTCCAGACAACGGCGTATATCATCAAAGTCCACTCTGGCTACTGCCAGAGGAGCATGTGATGGCCCTGCACCAGGGTCATCGAAACGGCTCCGTCGCGCTGCTCTCTCGGGCTCTGCTGGTCGCCCCGCGACATCCTCCTGCCACCTACATCACAGCTGTCCTTGGGTCACTTTTTATCCTGGGCCCCCGGGGCACCTCTTTTTCATATCATGGTCAGGTACGCACATGCATTGTCACATTTATCTCACACATGCTCATATCTTTGATTCTCTTCAGATATTTTTCACTTTTGGGTAGTTGTTTCTCATATGTGCAGGTACTTTCTCCTCATCCCTCGGCATCACCCCTTTAGGTATATATTCAGCACTGGCATGTAGTCTCTCTCACTGTATTGCATTTCCATTTCCAGTCACACCCACTGATATTGGCCTTTAGGATCCTCATTCCCGTCTCTGCAGTACCCACACCTCCATTTGCATCTTCGGTACTGTTACCCGGTAGCATTCTTCCCTACATGAGTTGTCCCATTCATAATCACCTTTTGGCACTTTTTTGACACTCACGCTGTTCTTCATTACCCTTTAGGGATGGGAGTCCTGATAATCTTTCAAACATGTCGTGAATCAGCCACATTCTCCTTCTCTTCATTTTGCTAGCTTTCCCACATGGACTCCCAGATTATCTTCATTTTTACCTGCACCTCCGCAGTATCATGAACCCTCCATTTCATCCACAATCAGTTTGCCCATATGCGAACCTATCCTCATTTCACCTATCTCATACAGAAACTCACCAATGGGGTCCCCACCCTTCATCAGTTTTCCAAGAAAATTCTGCCCTCACTGGGGCATGCATTTCACAATGGGGCACCCGTTTCTGTATTTGTACATTTCTCCCCAAAAATTATTCATTATTTATTGTACAAACACCTTTATTTCCATCCATTTCATTTTCTTTTGTCGTCACCATTGGCGACTTGCTTCCTTTTATCCACACGCAACCCATGTCCCCCTTGGTTGGAGTATTACCTATCATCTACCCTTACCAGCATCGCCCATATCTTTAGAGTACTCCACTGGTCACTTACCTCTACCCTCTGAATTTGTTCACCTTGTCCCGCCTCTGGCACAACTTATCACCGGTCTTGTCGTCCCCCTGACACTCGACTTTGTTACACGGTTGCGGTCACTTTTTTATATATCATACATCCTCCAACCAAGGGCAGTCTCGAGTCTTCCCACTTCTTGACTTTGTCCATGTACCTCTGCCACTTCCTCATCTCAGTAGATTCCACGAAGCCCTTTGCTTCTAGGAGTCACGTTCCCCTTTCATCGACATCAGTACAATTTTCCGGAAGGGCGACAGTATCTTGATTCTCATTCTCCATTCAATGAGAGATCTCAGACGGCACAGGGTGAAACACCATTGCTCCCTGCTGTCGTTGGCCCCCATAACATTCGATACCAACACTTTCTCATGTTATGGTGGGTCTTACTTTGCGACTGTTGCAGTTATTTTTACCATTTTCCGAAGACCTCTGAACTTGGTAAGGCCATCAATGCCCGCATCATCGTCGTTGCTTCTTCCCGCGACCATTACCTATTATTCAAAGTATGTTCCTTTGCAGAATTGTCTTCTGCCTTTCTTATCACCGACCCCGAGGGCGCTGCAGTTGTCTACACCAACAGTTCAGTCATCATTTTTTCAGAGTTACATCACACGAGCATGGGGCATGCCCGCCTCGTTTGTACACAGTTGTATATTTTACGCACCTTATGGAAGGTTGGGTTCTACTAGTTCCTTTCTCTTCCAAAGGATTTCTCTCACCAATCCCACTATTTCTCTCTCTTACAACAAACATTCTCAGTAGAAGAAACATTGATGGATTTCGGCTATACGTATGCTCCTAACCTCATCCATCAGGGGGCATCTGTTATCACTGAAATTTCATCTGCACATGGCGACAAGAACTTAGCATCGTCAAACAGTAATGAAGTCATTCATGTCACTGAATTAATGACATAGCATTCCAAAAAGGTCAAAAACTATACAAAGTAGAAAAAATTGAAGAGCGCTTTATAGAAGTTAGATGCGCACGCGCATGCGCTGAACAGGAACGTACCATGCGCGCATACGTGCACGATGCGCGGATGTTGGCACAAAAACCCACGCACCTGCTAAACGACGCATTTATTGAATTGGTCAGCCTCCCAACCACTTATGGATCAGCTCCCAAGCCGATTTGACCCTCAAATCTGAGCTGAATCCGCATGGTAGGCTGGTCAAAGACCTAATGAAGCCCTAAAGAGCCTCTCTTCACACTACAAAGGAGTTACATAATCACCCAATGCAATGCTATAAAAATCCATGAAGAAACATCATTTTCTCAAGGAATTTCATGTAATGTTATGCTGCTTAGATTGTTTTAAGGACTCACTCCTTGACAATAACACATTGGCACCATTTCATTGAGCAATCCACCTCTCCATTGAGTGGATTTGCCAAAGAGTTCTTTCATCACCATTTTCATTTTTCTTGTTGTAAGGAGAGCAAGCTTGTGAGGGTCCAAGAGCCTTCCTTTGGAGGAAGAAGGGACTCATAGTCCCCTTTCTTCATTGTGCTTTGATTTCATCAATAGATCAGCCTAAAAAAACATTGGTGACATTGGTCTTTTTGTCCTTGTTATCTCTATATTTCCATGCTTTTAGTTTTAGTTTGTATTTGTTTAATTCTTGTTTATATTTGTGTTTTATTTTCTCTAACTCTTTCCTCTATAGCTGTCATGCTCAGCAAGACCCAACTGGGCATGTAAGCACCTCTTATTTGCTCACCAAGGTGACAAAGAGGGTGCAAACACCCCTAATCATATATACATTCACGGATGTGGGGTTGTTCGAAGGCGGGTAGGGTTCTTGGCTACCCCCTTCTGTGTTTGCAGAGGCTTGCGTTAGATTTTTCCCATGTTGAAATGGATTAGTCAACACTGCCTGCTGTTGCTGCATGACAAATTTTTGGGCCTCTGCAAGTCGAGGACATAGATGGGTCGGGTGGTCTTCTGCGCACAAGTTGCATGGATACCTCGCCTTCCATTTTTTAGTGCTGTCCCCGCCAACATTATCATTGGGTTTTTTATCCCCCTTACCCTTCTTTCATTGTTTTTTCTTCCCTTCAGGCTACTGGGTGGCCTTTGGGTTAGTCGACTGCACTGTGTGTACTTCCGACATTTTGGTAGGGGGAGCAGCCAAAGCAGTAGTTTGGCTGGCCACTTTGTGTTGTATAGATAACTGCTGAACTACTTTGTCAATTGCTCAATGGGCTTTGTTTGTGTTGAACCAACAATACCATCGGCATGTGGTCCAACTCTCTGTCTAGTTTTATCCAGTATTGAACGCGGTGCATCTGGAAAGATGTTGTATAATAAACCATACTGAGAATAGATGAGCTCAAACTGTTGAGCCCTCATGATGGCATATTCTTCGGAGAAAAATCCTAATGTTGCAACGTCTTTGGATAACTGCGGGACCAAAGACTTAATGAACCACTCAAGAAGGAATGTTGGTGGGACTGGTACCTTGATTAAACTCTTCCAGCGTCTCCATTCCCGAATGTGATCAGAGATATGGTCTCTGGTCTGTTGTTGTCTGTTCGAAATTTGCCAGCAACTCTGTGCCAGCGTCATATCTCACAGGTAACTAGAAATGGTTCAGGAAATCCATCGCTAGTTCGCCAAAAGAAGAGTATCTTGAGCGATTGAGCTCAATGTACCATTTTGAGGCACTCCCAATGAGAGTACGTTGAAACAATCGCAACTATACAGAGTCATCTTTCAATGAGTTAGATGAGCACCAAAGATGGAAGGTAGTCACATGATCTCATGAATCTTTGTTAGTCTTGGCTTTGAACTTTGGAATGTTCGAAGGCATCTTCGTCGGCATAGGAGGCCAACGCGGATTGTGACAAATAGGGTCATTCAACAACCTTGTCAAATTTGGCAAGTGTAAAGTCGCCAGGAAAGGTAGTTTGGGTTGTTGGTTATAACTTGGGAAAAAGGGGCCTGGAGTTTGACTGGCACCAGGTTGCCAGGAAAAGTTTGGCTGCTGGCCCGGATTCTGGTAGAAACAATGGTCCTGGCTAGCGTATGGATTTTTCATATGTGGAGACATCATCGAATGATTTCCAAAATAGGACATAAATTGTTGGGCATGCATTATATTCGAAGGACTTTGGGAAGGGTTACCACATGCCAGTCCCATGGGGATAGGCATAGTAGTTTGTCTGGGGTTCCAATGATTGTGGAAAGAATTACCCCAGATTGACATTCCGAACGAGGGAATGGATCCTTGCCCTGAATTCCAAGGTCTTTCTAGGTTTTCCCCCTGTGTAGGAATAGTACCCTGCATAGGAGTAGATTGTCCAAAAACGGGGTTTCCCCCAGTCGAGAAAGCAACTAACGAGAAGGTGTTGTTACCAAACGTTCTGTTCAAAGAAAACGGGTCAAACCTACCGACATACTATGCGAAGGTGGTCCTTGACTCCCCACTCCAAATAAACTATTGTGTGTTGGTTGCCTGATGGATGGCTGATGCGAGCTGCTGAGTGAAGGGGATGAAGGAGGGATATGACCTCCTTCATAAGGGAAAGCATTAAAAGGAGCATGAGTGCCCCCCATGTGACCTTGCAGAGGAGCGCTAGAGCTCCCTGCCCCCATACCTAAAGTCTGTAATGTGGAGTAAGAAAGTATAGGACTTGTACCCAAACTAGGCATCCCGTATGAGAACGGAGGGCCTATCGCACCAGGTGTGAAAGGGGTTGTGGCTGCTGCCAAAGACGAGATCAGGCCACTTTGAGAAGTAGTTGTGGTTGAGACCATGGTGGCTTGGACTGATGACAGTGGGTTAGGAGGTGAAATCTCTCTTGTGGTGACAACTGTGGTGGGAATTGAAAAATTCCCAGAAGGGGTAACAACATTTGTTTCCATTGTTGTGTGCCACACTGTCTAGTGCTCGTAAAATTGAATTGGTACAATGAAAAGTGCCAAGAAATCAGGGTTTCAACTGGGCCAAGAGCGGTTGCTTCAAGGTCCAAAACGGTTGATTCCTCCAGGGGTTGGTTGGGCACAATGGATTGTAACCCGGTCGCTTCAAAAGACCGTTGTCGGTCTAGCTTTCACCTTAATGGTGGTGGGAATGGCTCCAGTGTAACCAGTGGTAGGCCAAGAAGCCTTCGTGACCGGCGGAGCTCGAGATCCTCCACTGTGTGAGAAGATCCAAGACACTCTAAGGTAGTCTAAACGTTCAAAAGTAACACACACTAAAAAAGTCCCCAGTATGGTCGCCAATTCTATTGTGAGCGAAATATCCCTACAGACTAGAAAATATAGTTCATACTTTGCATGCAGATATGACTGAAGAGAAACTACTTTCTACCTTCATCCCTAGATTTAAATCCCCTTTTCTTAGTAAATGCATGGAAAGATCAACCTACCTCATTCCCGGTGTTTGATGTCGATCCTCCATTGTACTTGATTACTTGTTCGTAATACTCCTTTCAAAGATGACCTACATACAAGACAAGAAACAACTACGCATGCATTGTTGGGTATGTGTTATATTCTTTGCATGTGTGTGTGTGTGGGTGCGTCAGATACGACGACTGCGTCTGACGATCCCTTCACCTAGGGCTCTGCCGTTGCGCCGGGCACTTTCTAGGGGGGTCCCAGGGGGGGGCAGGTATGCCCCCCCTGGTTACGCGCAGCGTTCGGGGTAACGCCCCGAATTTTTTTTTTTGGGGCGGTTTTTGCTATTTTTAGCAGATTTTGCTATTTTTAGTTGATTTGTAAATTAATCCCGGATTAAGGGATTAGGGTTTTGGTATCTACGAAATACCTAAAAACATTGTATATATTGTATGGCGAATGGTGAAATTCCATAATAATGAAAAAGAAAGGTTTTCCCGGTTGAGGGTTTCCGGTAAAGATCTCTGTGTATTCTGTGTATGAGCCATTGATTAATTTCTATATTGCTTAAGAATATATATGCATTGCTTTACTTCACAGGTTTAAAACTTACATGTG
>ML832984.1:80672-97972 GCA_009831015.1 Picea engelmannii
GCGGGGGGGGTCCGAGAAGGTCTTCATCGCCGTTGATCCGGGCGCGCTCATCTGGGCCGTCGGAGAGTTGCGCCCCCGATCTCGGACCCCCCCCCCCTCGCTTAAAGATCGAAAGGCAAGGGGGGTCCGAAAATTGTTGTGCGTCGTCGATCTGTGCACGTAAATCTGGACCGTCCGGACGTGCTTGCTGCTTACCATGGGTGCATTATCGCCCGAAACTTTGGACAAGTGGGTTTTAACCCATTCTTTTGATATCTAAACCCCTTAGCAAGAAATATCGCTAACAGACGGAACAGTTGAACAGCATGAACTGCTACCAACGTAAGTTTTTCGATATGATAATAATTTAGTTCTGGTCCTACGAGGCCTCGGCTCAGGTAATAGATCACGTATTCTGAGAACAAATCATCTTCCTGAACTAAAACCACGCCAATGGTTGACTCTGCTGCAACCAGATATAATAAGAAATCTTTGTTATAGTTAGCTGGCCGGAGCAGAGGGGAAGTGGTGAGGGCATGTTTTAATGTGTCGAAAGAGCGTTGAACGACATCGTCCCAGTAAGAAGGAACGTCTTTCTTCAGTAAGCACATAGATCCTTTGGTGATTTTGGAATAGTTGGCGATGAAGTGTCATAAAAAGTTCTCCTTGCCTTGTAGACTCTGAAGTTGAAGGATTGTGCATGGGGGAGGCAACTGAATTATTGCCTCCACCTTCAGAGGATCGACCATGATCCCTGTTGTTGATATGATGAAACCTAACAAACGTCCTGATGTTACGTAGAAACTGCACTTGTTTGGATTTAAGCGAAACCGAAAGTAGCGAGAGCATTCGAAGATTAGTCTAAGGTGTGTGGGATGATCCATTCTCTTGCGAGATCATGATGATAAATCATCTAGATAGGCCTCGACTATATGCTTGAGATCATGAAAAGCAAAAGGCATGGCCCGCTGGAAGGTGGCTCTAGCATTTTTAAGACCAAAAGGCATCTTACGATATGCAAATGTACCCCAAGGACAAATGAATGTTGTTTTGTGTTGGTCTTCGGGTTTGATTTGGATTTGATTATATCCCAAAAAACTATCCATGAAAGAAAAGGCCTCACAACCAGCACATTCATCAATGATCTGGTCGATGAATGGTGTTGGAAAATTATCTTTGGGACATGCCTTGTTCAAATCACGAAAATCAATACATACATGAATCGTGCCTTGTTTTTTATTAACCGACACAGGATTTGACACCCATTGGGTCAAATGGATAGGATAGATAAAACCTGCCTTTAGCAATTTCTCAACCTCAATCTTGATGGTTGCTGCTTTCTTGGGATTAACCGGATGAAGCTTTTGTTGAACAGGCTTGGCATCAAGATAAGTTGTGATTTCATGTTCAACTATTTTTAGATCGATACCTGGCATTTCCTCATAAGACCAGGCAAAAACATCGCAGAATTCTTTGAAAAGATCTGTGTAGATTTGAATCTCTTCAGGGGAGCAATCCACTCTGATGAAGACATTCTCCATGGCACCAAGGTTTTGAGATAAATTGATTGGTATTGTTTCAGCGATTGTTTCCATATTTCCCTTAGCATAAATTTCGTGTGTAGCTAAGAGATTAATAGGACACGACTGATCTCGCGTCATGGTTACAATGAATTCTCCTGCTTCGATTCAGCTTAACTCTGGGAGAAAATATGATCTGTGATGAAGATCTTCCAAAGGTTTTTCTGGACTAGTCATTGCTTCGATTACTGCTTCATCAGAAGGCAAGACTAAGTCTAATGAATCGGTGTTAGCGAGATAACCCTGAGCCCAAATAGGCTCTAGAAGTGGATCTAACTCTTGTGCAGGAGTCAGATCAGTGTTAGCTGAATCTTGCTGGACTAAAGGGTATGCTACTTCAGCTGTAGATAAGGGCATGGACATGCCTAGGTGCCTTGTCTCATCCATCATAGCTAATGGGGAAGGGAGTATCCAGGGATCCTCGAAGTAAGTCATGCGGAACGACGAAACTTGAAAAATATCAACCTTATGGTGATTGGATATAAATTTAATGTCACCGTGAGGGGGTGGGTAATCGAAGGTACCCATCAAGAATGGGCACAAACCAACTCCTACATTAACGACACCTGGTTGAGGATTATCAATCATCGGGACTGTGGATGCCCCCAAAGTAGGGTCAGGTCTGGAGAAAGACAATTGATCGATGGTCACTATCCGACCCTCATGTGGAAACAACAAGACCCGAAAAACTGTAGCAACCACAGCTTGCATATCATAAGTCCAACTCCTTCCTAACAAGAGGTTATAGTTGAGGGGAGCATCGACTGCCTCTACTTCGACACACATGGTCTTCCCTCCTATCTGCACAGGGAAAGAAGGAATGATGCCATGTGGTCGGAATGAACGACCGTCGAAAGCAGTGAGGAGAGTAGGTGATGGAGACAAAATGGGCTGGCCAATGGCCTTCCAACATGCCAATGACATAACGCATGTGGAGGCGCCCTCATCAGCCACCGTGCGGAAGATATTCCAAGTAAAATTTTTCATGGGATAAGACACTAGTATCTGAAATGCCACATGGTAAGGCATATGAGGTTTTAAGTCGGTTGTATCCAACATGATGGTACCCGGATTACAAGTCTCGGTAGAGACTAAAGTGGTTAACAAGGCTTTCCTCTAAGAAGGGCGGCTTTGGAGAAACTCCAAAGTAGACATCACACAAGGGGTTTGTGATAAATCCTCCACCACAGAGAAGTTCTGGGCGGACCTTGCGTTTGTGTTATGAGAAGATTTTTTAAATGCACCTTTTGGAATGCGTGTCATTGTTTCTCCCAATGTATTCTCAATCTGTAGAGGAAGAGATGGGAGGTCAACTTCTTTACCCTTCTGAGAAGCTCTTGGTTTACTATAGTCATGCATTCTAGCTGATATAAAAGAATCACCCCTAACCATATATACGTTCATGGATGTGGGGTTGTTCGGAGGCAGGTAGGGTTCTTGGCTTCCCCCTTCCGTGCTTGTAGAGGCTTGAGTTAGATTTTTCCCATGTTGAAATGGATTAGTCAACACTGCCTGTTGTTGTTGCATGATAAATTTTTGGGCCTCTGCAAGTCAAGGACATAGATGGGTCAGGTGGTCTTCCATGGACAAGTTGCATGGATACCTCACCTTATGTTTTTCAGTGTTGTCCCCACCATCATTATCGTTGGGTTTTTTATCCCCCTTACCCTTCTTTCATTGTTTTTTCTTCCCTTCAGGCTGTTGGGTGGCCTTTGTGTTAGTTGACTGCACTGTGTGTACTTCTGACGTTTTGGTAGGGGGAGCATCCAAAGAAGTAGTTTGGTTGGCTGCTGTGTGTTGTATAGATAACTGTTGCAACTGCTTCGTCAATTTCTCAGCGGGCTTTGTTTGTGATGAACCAACAATACCATCGGCATGTGGTCCAACTCTCTGTCTAGTTTTATCCAGTATTGAACGTGGCGCATCTGGAAAGATGTTGTATAATAAACCAGACTGAGAATAGATGAGCTCAAACTGTTGAGCCCTCATGATGGCATCTTCTTCAGAGAAAAATCCTGACATTGCAACGTCTTTGGATAAATGTGAGACCAAAGACTTAAGGAACCACTCAAGTAGGAATGATGGTGGGACTGGTACCTTGATTGAACTCTTCCAGCATCTCCATTCTTGGATGTGATCAGAGATATGGTCCGTTGGTGTCTGTTCAAAATTGGCGAGCAACTCTGTGCCATCGTCGTATCTCACAGGTAACTGAAAATGGTTCAGGAAATCCATCACCAGTTCGCCAAAAGAAGAGTATCTTGAGTCATCGAGCTCAATGTACCATTTTGCAGCACTCCCAATGAGAGTACGCTGAAACAATTGCAACTGTACGGAGTCATATTTCAATGAGTTAGATGATCACCAAAGATGGAAGGTAGTCACATGATCGCCTGGATCTTCGTTAGGCTTGGCTTCGAACTTTGGAATGTTTGAAGGCAACTTCGTCGGCATAGGAGGCCAACGCGGATCATGAAAAATAGTGTCATTCAACAACCTTGTCAAATCTGGCAAGTGTAAAGTCACCAGGAAAGGTAGTTTGGGTTGTTGGTGATAACCTGGGAAAAAGGGGCTTGGAGTTTGACTGGCACCAGGTTGCTAGGAAAAGTTTGGCTGCTGGCCCGGATTCTGGTAGAAACAATGGCCCTAGCCAGCGTATCGATTTTGCATATGTGGAGACATCATCGAATGATTTCCCAAATAGGACATAGATTGTTGGGCATGCATTATATTTGAAGGACTTTGGGAAGGGTTACCCCATGTCGGTCCCGTGGGGATATGCATAGTAGTTTGTCCGGGGTTCCAATGATTGTGGAAAGAATTACCCCAGATCGACATTCTGGACGAGGGAACGGATCCCTACCCTGAATTCCAAGGTCCTGCTAGGTTTGCCCCCTGTGTAGGAATAGTACCTTGCACAAGAGTAGATTGTCTAAAAACAGGGTTTCCCCCAGTTGGGAAAGTAGCTGACGAGAAGGTGTTGTTACCAAATGTTTCTTTCAAAGAAAATGGTGTCGAACCTATCGACATACTATGTGAAGGTGGTCCTTGATTCCCCGCTCCAAATAAACTATTGTGTGTAGGTTTCCCAGTGGATGGCTGATGCGAGCTGCCAAGTGAAGGAGACGAAGGAGGGATATCACCTCCTCTGTAATGGAAAGCATTAAAAGGAGAAGGATTTCCCCCCATGTGACCTTGCAGAGGAGCGCTAGAGCTCCCTTCCCCTAGACCTAAAGTCTGTAAAGTGGAGTAAGAAAGTACAACACGTGTACTCGAACTAGGCATCCCGTATGAGAATGGAGGGCATGTCGCACTAGGTGTGAACAAGGTTGTGGCCACCGCCAAAGATGGGATCGGGCCACTGTGCGAAGTAGTTGCGGTCGAGACCATGGTGGCTCGGACCGACGATGGTGGGTTAGGAGTTGAAAGCTCTCCTGTGGTGACAATTGTGGTGGGAATTGAAGAATTCCCAGAAGGGGTAACAACATTTGTTTCCATTGCTGTGTCCAACACTATCTCGCGCTCGTAAAATTGAATTGGTATGATGAAAGGTGCCAAGAAATCAGTTGTTGGGGTTTCAACCGGGCCAAGAGAAGTTGCTTCAAGGTCCAAAACAGTCGATTCCTCCAGGGATTGGTCGGGCACAATGGATTGTAACCTGGTCGCTTCAAAAGACCCTTGTTGGTATAGATTTCGCCTTAATGGTGGCGGGGGTGGCTCTAGTGTAACCAGCGGTAGGCCAAGAAGCCTTCGTGACCGGTGGAGCTCTGGATCCTCAACTGTGTGAGAAGATCCAAGACACTCTAAGGTAGTCTAAAAATTCAAAATTAATACACACTAAAAAAATCCCTAGATGATAAGACAGACAAACACTAAATTAATTGGAAGAACAATTACAACAACCAACACTATAGAAACTTACCAGTGCAAGTGCAACTCGAACACAGAAGCACCCTCTGGGTATACTCTGCAAAGCATGGCCCAATGTTTGTCCTAGGTATTGTGGTATACCCCCACATTCATCTGTGTATGTCCCTAACAAAGATTGGCAACTAGGTTGCCAGCGCGCGAACAGTCACCAGGCGGGTACAGTCGAAAGTCGGGTAGACCACAATGAGCAGGGTATCGAGCCCGAAACATGTTAAGGGTATTGAGAGAAAATGGTCTGGAAGACAACTGAGGACCTCGAATGGATTCGAGACCCACAAAGCCCCGTGGAAAATGCAAATGACGGAATCCCAAGACAAGCCCTCTATATGTGCTCTCCACTACGATTGGTTCATCTTTGGAGGGGTTATCTCTACTACCTTTCCGCATGCGACCTCATGTTTATCCCCTGTGTTAGAGGGGGGTCCTGGATAACTTTCATGACACTGGACTTATACACTCCCTATCTCAGACTCCAATGTTTGAATTTAAATGGCCTTGAAGAGTTTCCTCTCCAACCTAATCCAAGGCCCTAGTCCTGAACTAGTTGGTGAACCCTACAAACATAAAAGTATAGTAGATTTTAAATTTAGCATTAATTTTATGGATTTGTCTTACATCAATGGGTATGAAGGTGAAACTAATGATGTGTAAAAGACAAAAGCAAAAAAAAATGAATAAAAAAGATGGAAACAAAACTTTTACAGAATGAAAAATTTCAACAACTTTTCAAAAGAAATATTTTTAATTTTCTAAGATTTTGGACAACAAACTCACAAGAAATTTCACTTGACTACAAGCTACTTATGATCTAAGTAAACTGCAAAAAACTTATGAAATAGATGACTTTTCCCTGACTTATAAAGCAGAAATACACTCTTCAACCAAATAAGAAAATGAAAAGAGATTTTTTTTTATTTAAATGCTTGATAAAGCAGAAAGGAAAAATACCAACAAGAAAAAGCCAAGAAAAACAATTATGGCCTAATCGCAGATTGCAAAGAATCAGGTCAAAAAATCACACACTGGCAATTTAAAAAAAATGACTCTCACACTTGTCTAAAACCCTTAAAAATTCTTTTATTTTTATGACAACTTTTTAAATGAGAAAAAGTAAGCTAAGGGTAAGATTAATCCTAAGCTACTGACTTCTCAGACAAAGATTCAAACACCTGAGAGGAATAATTCTTATCAAGGGAAAGGATGACTGCCTTACCCTCAACAAAAAATATCCTGTACAAGCACGCGACTGTTAATATAACAACACATGTGAGAACATGCACTGGATAGAGACAGAGGGCGTGTACACGCGAGATGACCTTGTACAAGCTGCGTGTATATCTAAACTCTGAGAAAAAATGAAAACAAACAGACCAAACTAGGAAGAGACCACTGATATTGAAAAATAAATAATGTAAGGAAAAATGATAAAGAAAAAACAATCTGAGATAGGACTGCAAACAACCAAGACTCAGACAGAATTCCAGAAAACCCCCTGAGAATGTGTGATTCTGACAGGGAAGAGGCTAACTACCTCTGAAGTTCTCTGAACTCTACACACTACTACTACTTCTTCAGCTAGTGTTCACACGCGGGCTGTAAGAGAGTAGGGTGCGGGTACACGCGTGCAGACCTTATGCAGGCCGCGTGTATCTTTGTGGGTCCCGACAAACACAGTCAAGCAAATCAGAGAAAGCTGGTATGGAAAACCAGACTCTCTGCTAACTCAGACCTTACAGAAACTAAAAGAAAAAACAGGCAAGAAAAACTAGTCTTTAAAACTACCCACAAACTAAATCAAATTCCAGGAACCCTAGAGAGTCTCCCCAGTATGGTCACCAATTATGTTGTGAGGGAAATCTCCCTATGGAATAGCAAATAGAGTTCAGACTTTGCATGCAGATATGACCGAAGAGAAACTACTTTCTACCTTCATCCCTAGATTTAAATCCCCTTTTATTAATAAATGCATGGAAAGATCAACCTACCTTGTTCCCGACGTTTGATGTCGATCCTCCATTGTACTTGATTACTTGTTCACAATACTCCTTCCAAAGATGACCTGCATACAAGACAAGCAACAACTATGCATGCATCCTACTTATATACTAACGAGTTAGAAATCCAAACATATACTAATCGAACTATAAAAATTTCATGAATTGGGACGAGAAAAGCATTTTCTTTATTACTTTGAATGAGTCAACTTACAAAAGTTGAGACCGGCCACTGCTCCATGAACCTGATCCTGGGATCCTCTTCGACTGTCCTCCAACTGCTTTGCTTGGTTTCTCCTTTGGCACAAGGAAAGGCTAAAGGGATGGGACAATGAGAATACGCAAATGGGCAGAGTTTCTTTGCTATATTTTTCCTTCTCCAAATGGGACCCCTACCCCTTCTTTTATAGGCTAGAAGGAGCTAGGTATTTGGACGAACCCTCGACCATGCATGGCTGGGAGTTTCAGTTAACTCACCCATAGATTTTGTGTTCCATCAGCAACTTTCCTTTTTTCATGCTTTTGTCGGTCCACGTGGGTTGTTTTGGGTCAGCCAGCGTGTACACGCATGCAGTAATGGAGTAGGGCGCGTGGGCCTTTATAAGAGAGGATTTTCAAAGAGTTGTTCAACAGTGCTTTGGCAAAGAAGGGACATGAGATGGCCTGATGCTAGGTAAGCATGTGTGGTGAAATTTAGGGTTGTAACATACAGGCTCAAAGAAGAAGAAGTAACTGGTATGTTGACAATGGTTTCTCAAAACATATGACATGTGACAAGAACATATTTATATCTATGAAGAAAGAAAGAGACAAATCGATTTCATTTGGTAATGACAACTCAACCATAATTTATTGGGAAAGGAACATTCAAGATTGGAATTAAGAATGCCAAGGAACAAAATTTCCTACTTGTTGAAGACATGAAGCATAGTTTACTGAGTGTGAGTCAGATGTGTGATCAAGGACATAAACTTTTGTTTGAATTAGAGAAGTGTGAGATAAGAAAATAAGGATTAGGAAAATTGGTGGCTACAACAGTAAGGAATCCAAGAAATATATACATCTCAAATGAGATTGGAAAGGAAAGATGTTTCTTGGGAAGATAAAATGAAAGTTGGATTTGGCACATAAGAATGGGACACATAAACTTTGACAATTTGGTCAAAATAAACAGAAAGGAAGCAGTAAGAGACATGCCTAAAATTTTGAAACCGGCCAGTACTATGTGCAAGCATTGCCTACAAGGAAAGAAGAAAATAACTAAATTCAAATCAAAGGAATACTCTACGACAAAGCCATTGGAAATTGTGCATACTGATCTAAGTGTACCAACAAAAACAAAAGGAATAAATGGAAAACAATACTTCATTGATCCGGATTATTTTCGGCATGAAATGAGAGCGGAGAGATAATAAAGAAATGCACAGAGATATCACAGATATTCAATAATATAACAAAAATGTATCAAAAATGCAACCATAAACACAGATATACAGTAATACACAATTTCTATTAATGAAATAAATGTACAGAGACTGTAAAAATATAGAGTCAAAGACTCGCTAGAATGGTGGCAACTTATCTCTGAGAAGAGATGTGACGACTACTCTCATTCGCAAGAAGATGATTATAATGAGGCTCTGCAGGCCTTTTTACAATAAACAGGAATGCCAAAAACCATAGATATCCAAAAACCTAACCCTAGGAGATGGAGCACCAAAAGTCATGTGGGCCCCATTTGGGTAAGCTAGTACATCAACTTCCCGGGGTCGTAACTTCTGCATACGAGCTTCGTTTTAGGCGCATGATATCTCGTTGGAAAGGCAACGTCGAGGAGATTAATTTTGGAGGAAATATTGAAGGAACCTCCATAATTTTCCCAGTTTTCCCAAAAACATCATTTAGGGCCTCAAAATGGCCCCAGAAGTTAAAAACTGCTAAAAATAGTAAATTATCAAAAGTGCCATAAAACTATTTTGAGCCAGTTGGAAAAGGTGGTGGCCATCGATATCCACCTGGATCGATCCTCCCTCCTTAGGAAGAAATGGTATCCATTGCGTTGAGTGCCCAGGGGAGAGGAAAACACGTTTGCTGAATCTGAATCTTGGTGAGTTGCTTGCCTTGTTAGAGATGTCCCACTGCTCAATTTGTGGAAGTCTGTCACAAACCTGTTGAGGCTAAGGCTAAGGCTGTTCAACAAGACGAGAAACATGAGAGGAAAATGTGTAGAAGGAATATTTGTGCTTTGCTGCAACCTTGTCGACCTGCTTCTATTGGATAGAAGGTGCTTGGGGTGAGGCTGTAGTGATTGCAATGTCCTTCTGTTCCCCTTTTGAACAGATTGTGGAGAAGCTGAATTTTGCAGTATGAGATACTACCTTGCGGCACTGTTTAGGTGGAACAATATTTGGAACTACCTCTGGTATTTTGTAGATATGACCCCCTAGATAAACAATGACACTGCATGGCCGAGACTGATAAACAACATGGTGTCTCCACATATATGGCTGGACCAAGAGAACATCACAGACATCCAGTGGGGAAACATCACATAATACCTCATCCTTGAAGGGATGGATGCCATATGAAAATCGACATTGTTGGCTAACATGAAGATCTCATCCTTGGAAAAGCCACCTGATTTGTATGGTTGTGGGTGTGGTGTTCTTGACAATCCCAATTGTTTAACAACCTCTGCTAAGATGAGGTTCTTCTGGCTTCTGCTATCAATAATAAAATGCAGCGGGGTCCCCTTCACCCACATCTGTGAATGAAAAAGGTACTCCCCCTCTTTAGGATCTATTGGTTTTTCTGGTTGAATTGTTGTGATCACGACAAAAGCAGTGGGGTCTGCGTCAATGATCTGTCCTTTACCGATATTTTCAGAATCAGATTCTGAATCAGGGTTCGGCTCCTTGTCTTTGATCTCAGCCACTGATGACTGTTTTGAGCGACATTCATCGGTGTTGTGCCAGGGGATTTTGTGGAAATCGCACCATTTTTTGGTGTCCTTCTTTGTCTTCCCATGACCCTTCTTTTCCTCTGGCTTGGAATGGTTTTCAGGAGACTGTTTGTTAGGGCCATCTTTGTCATACTTTGGTTGTTGCATATTTGCAGACCCAAAATCCCATTTGTTATAGTGCTTATATATATGCTCAATTTTAACAACATATCGATAAGAAGCATCAAGTGATGATATGTCCAGAAAATCCATTTCAGTTTGGATGTATCTGTGTAGAGCCCCACGGTATTTCAGAACCAAATGTCATTCGAAGTCTTTGATACCAATCTTGGTGCGCAATGTATGGATGGTATTGGTGAAATCCAGAACTTCTTGGCCCCTCTCTTTCCACAGTGTGGTCCATCTCATGTACTGGTCCTCATAGTTGCCAATAGGGTAATATTGTTCCTTTACCGCATCCACAAAAAAATCCCAAGTGGGCTCGGTCCCATATACTCCAGACTCCTATGTGGAAGTTTTCTCCCAGTTAGTTTCCCACCATTGTTTTGACATGGGGGAGAGATTTAAGAAGTGTGAAGGTGATCTTTTCCCTGTCAGAAAAATGGTGAACAGAGAAATAACCATCTAGCAGATTTAACCATTTGTCTAGGGCATCCCATCTATTTGACCTTCAAATATGGGAATATCAAAATTAACCTGTACCTTGAAAGGAGAGGTGCTTCCAAAGTGGATTTTTGATGAAGATGCACCTGTTGCTATCGACAGGCATTGAAGGATGTGGGAAAAATTCTCCATCATTTTGTCCCTCTGTCGCATGAGAGCTTGCTCAAGAAAAATATTTATAGGATCGTCTGCTCCATCATTTTTCTTTTCTTCCATCATGGAGGGTTTCTTGGGCGTGTGAGAGCGATTTTCTTCAAGAGAGACAAGATTGAGACACAACTTGCTATACTCATACCTCGTCGGGGACATGCACTGAAAAAAATGATCAAGAGTAGCCTGCTCTGATACCACTGATCCATATTATTTTCAACACAAAATGAGAGCCGAGATATAATAAATAAATGCACAAAGATATTGAAGATATTCAATAATATAACAGAAATGTGTTAGAAATTTAGCCATAAACACAGATATACAGTAATACACAATTTCTATTAATGAAAGAAATGTACAGAGACTGTAAAAATATTGAGTGAAAGACTCACTAGAATGGTGGCAGCTTATCTCTGAGAAGAGATGCGACGTCTACTCACATTCGCAAGAAGATGATTACAATGAGGCTCTGAAGGCCTTTTTACAATAATCAGGAATGCCAAAAACCCTATACATCCAAACACCTAACCCTAGGAGATGAAGCACCAAAAGTCATGTTGGCCCCATTTGGGTAAGTTAGTACATCAACTTTCTGGGGTCGTAACTTTTGCATATGATCTCCGTTTTAGGCGCATGATAGCCCGTTGGAAAGGTAACGTCGAGGAGATTCATTTTGGAGGAAATATCGAAGGAACTTCCATATTTCTCCCTATTTTCCCAAAAATGACGTTTAGGGCCTCAAAATGGCCCCGAAAGTTAAAACCTACTAAAAATAGTAAATTACCAAAATTGCCAGAAAACTGTTTTGAGGCAATTGGAAAAGGTGGGTGGACACTGATATCCACCTGGATCATTCATGCTAATTTTTGAATATTATACAAGAATGACTACAGTATGTCTTCTCAAGCACAAATTAGAGGCATTCAAAAATTTCAAAATGTAGAAGGAGATGGTTGAAAATGAAATGGATTCAAGAATTAAGTGCTTAAGATCGGAAAATGGAGGAGAATTCACATCAAAAGAATTCATGGAATTCTGTGAAAAGCATGGAATAAAGAGGCAATTTTCAACAACTATGACACCTCAACAAAATGGAGTTGTTGAAAGGAATACCATAACTATAATAGAGATGGACATAACCATGTTGAAAGACTCAAAGTTGAGCAATATATTTTGGGCACAAGAAGTGCAAAAAACAGTTCATATCTTGAACAAAGGGATGATCATAAGTAATAGTGACAAAAATCCATATGAATTGTGGATGGGAAGACCAACAACCATCAAGTATTTTAGAGTATTTGGAAGAAAATGATACATAAAAAGAGAAGATGACAATGTTGGAAAATTCAATTCTCGAGTTGATGACGGAATATTGATCGGATATTCAATAAGAAGAAAGGCATACACATGTTATAATCTGAGACTCGACAAGATAGTGGAAAGAATAAATGTAAATATTGATGAAGCAGGTATACAAAAAATCAAAGAAAAGAAAGATCCAAATGAATAGGAAAGATAAGAAGAATTAAAAGAATAAGAGGTAGAAGAAGAAGAAGAAGAACACCAACTAGAGGTAGAATAGGAATAAAATGACCAACATGACTTGGTGATGCCCTCCAAGACACCTATCTATCGGTTTTAGAAGAATCATCCACCAGAACAGATTATTGTAGATAAAAATGTAGGAATAGAGACCAGATGAAGAAATATGTTGGGTACACCAGAGCATAGACACCTTGCCCTACTATCCAGAGTTGAAACCAACAACTTTAAGGAATCTGGTAATGATGAACATTGGGTTAAGGCCATGGAATAAGAACTACATCAAATAGAGAAGAATGAAACATGAGAACTGGTGACAAGATCGAGGAACATAAATGTGATTCATAAAAAATGGGTGTTTAAAAATAAACTAAACTAAGATGGAAAGGTAACTAGAAACAAGGCAATATTAGTGTGCAAAGGATATGCACAAGTTGAAGGATTATATTTTGAAGAAACTTTTTCCCTTATTGCTAGAATGGAAGAAATCAGACATTGAACCGAGGTATATCACATGGATGTAAAATCATCATTTTTGAATGGTGAATTAGAAGAGGAAATCTACATTGAACAACCATAAGGTTTATTTCTATCAGAAAGGGAAGATTATGTTTGAATATTGAAGAAATGCTATATGGACTCAAGCAAGACCATAGATCCTAGTATTCAAGATTAGACATGTATTTGCAAGAACAAGCATTCAGAAAAGGTAATGCAAATAGAAATATCTATGTGAAGATTGATAGGAACAACATACTTATCATTGAAGTATATGTGGATGAAATTATCTTTGGAAGTGATGATGACATGATGAGTAATAGGTTTTCCCAAGACATGCAAAATGAGTTTGACATTTCACTACTTGGTGAATTGACATTCTTTTTGGGACTTCAGATATCTCAACATGATGAATGCATTTTCATTTTCCAAACCAAGTACATTAACGAGATGTTGAAGAAGATTGGAATGCAAGATTGCAAACCAGTAAGTACTCCAATGGTGACAAGTTGCAAGTTGAGAAAAAATGATGAATCTAGAGAAGCAAATCAGAGAATATATGGATCAATGATTGGTATCCTACTCTGTGTGATAGATTCAAGACCAGATGTAATGCAAGCAGTTGGACAAGTTGCAATATTTCAAGCAACACTGAAGGAAACTCATGTTCAAGAAACAAAAAGGATCTTAATCTATATTAAAGGAACAATATAATTTGGATTGTGGTATCCAAAAGGGAGTGAGTTGACTATGGTCGCCTACGTAGATGAAGATTGGGAAGGAAACATTGATGATTGAAGAAGTACTAGAAGAGGCACCATCTATTTGGGTGATTGTTTGGTATCTTGGTTAACTAAAAAGCAGTCTTCAGTATCATTATCCACAACAAAACTAGAATACATTGTGGAAGCAACATGTTGCACTCAAGTCCTTTGGATGAAGTAAATCCTGCAAGATATACAAGTGAAGTATGATGATCCCATTTCAATATTCTATGAAAACACTAGTGCTATCAATATATGCTAGAATCTAGTAATGCATTCCAAGACCAAACATATTCCGATCAATTTTCACTTTCTACGAGAACATGTTATAGAAAATAATATCAAAGTAGAGCATATTGGGACAAATGAATAGATTGTAGACATATTCACTAAACCTCTCCCAACAAAGACATTTGATTATTTTCGACAGAAACTTGGAATAGTTTCTGCTCCATAGTGATCTACACATTTTTTTTCTCATAATACAATGGGAAGAGAATAATTTGTGCAGAGATGTTAAATGAATCTTAATATGAATGCTTATATATATGCCAATAATTTTGTTCATCAAGAAGAACCAATGGACAAAAGCACTGGAAGAGAGAAAGTCTGGAAGCAATTTGTCAGGGGGAGTTACCCTTTTCCATTGATATCAAAGGGGGAGAAAGAAAAAAATCATGCATACAAGAGGAGTATTGGTCACATGGGGATCATGAGTTTTTCCATCAATGCCAAAGGGGGAGATTGTTGGAAAATTCATTTTCATTGATGTCAACATTAGAGGAAATCTAGAAGCCTCTAAAAGTATTGGGTATGATTGAATAAGTCTCCAAAGTGGTCCCTTGATGGCATAGCTTTAAGCATGGCTCTCACGGGAAGACTCTTTGAATAAGTCTACAAGAAACCCATAGGTGTGGTCATGAATCTAGAATTTGTTTGAGGAATAATAACACGAAGGACAATGTAAATGAAGGTAACACACTTATATATGGATATTCCTCCTCATGGAATTTCCAACAATAGGTGGAACACCACGTAGTTCCTCACGTTTGAGGAGTTATGAGGTCATGAATTTGGAATCCCCAAAGATGGGATAAGAAGCCCCTAGTTTATTGCAAGATGGATTAATAATCCAATAATTGGTTTCAAGTCATTAATGAAAGGGTAAATTGTTTGTAACAAGAAAGTTCAAGAAGCCCTAAAGTTAAGGAAAGAGGTTACTTAGAAAAAGTATAAATACACGTCAAGAAGTCACTCATAAGCACATTCATACACACATTCTATTGAATATATTCTATGTGAGTAATTGATTCTTATCCGAGGCAACTGAGGAGATATAAAATGAATTTCAAAGGGAATATGAAGTGAAGAAGGGAGAAATTCCAAGGGAGGATGAAGTCTTGTGATGATGTGTTCTAAGGTATGTTATTTAAAGGTCATCTTACCATTTTTGCTATAACTTGTTTTCTAGAATGATTCAGATAGTGAACATTGGAGGAATTTCAAAAGAAATGTCAAGGTACTAGTGGTCAAAATTTCAGCTTCTGGTTCATTTTATGTTTGGAGATACACTCAGTTGAAGATAGAGGTTTTGACTAGTCTCGAAACTAGTCTGAAATAGGTGTTCTAGGTAAAGAAATCATAACTTCTTCATAGAGGATCCAAATTTTGTGAGATAAATTTCAGTGAAAATATAACAATATGTAGTATATTGTGTGTGAGTTTTAGATATATATATAAAATATTTAGCGCATGGCATGCTGTACAATTTCTCTCTCCATAATAGGCTAAAATTTAGGAAGGTTTGTAATTTTCGCTATAGCTTCTATTTTGAGAAGTTTCAGACCCTGAAATTTTGAGGAGATGCGGGAAAGATCTCAGAGTATCTATATTTATTTTTTATTATCTATTGATTTATACCGCTCATGATATATTGATGATATACTACTGATAAATTTAATGATTACATGTTCTGATTAAAAGTGGTAAAATATTGCATAATATTTATTCACCCCCCTCTCAATATTCCAACAAACACACCCTATCCTATCCTTTTCATAAAACATGACTTTCCCCCATTGAAATTATGGATATGATTAAGTAATTAATGTACAAGAACAAGATAAACAACATGGATTCCAAGAGGCTCCCCAAAATTTCTTCAAACTCTAGCCAAAACCACCAACAACTCAAGCATGGATGACATAAAGATGCCAAGTCTTGGCCAAATCATTAGGAAATAAAGGAAGAAGTCATTATGAAAAATACCAATAATATTAAAAGTATTATTACATCTAAATTTAAGGAGAATATGTAGTGTAATAATGAATTAAAGGATAAGATAAATTTAAGATACTATATGGAGATGGTTAACCCTAAAGCTAGAAGATAAAAAATATCTCTTAGTCTTGACTAGTATAAAGAAGAAAATCAAAATGCTAAAATAAGGAGAAGCTCTCATGAGATGCATAGTGAAAATGTGCATTTGAAAATTATGACAACGCCATGGAATGAAATAATCTGTCACCTTTTTTATACTAAGAGGGTTGAAGATGAAAACCATTTTCTCTTAGAGTGCCTTGCATATACCCATGTTAGATCACAATTTCAAAATATTTGTCACAATACCGACTTTCCTAACCATCTAAGTCATCAAAAATTTGGTGATTTTGGTCTCAATGGACATTAATCATCATCATCATTATCATAATAAATTTGTTTTTAAAATTATGGTCTTGAGAGTCCAAGTTGGAGCTAAATGTTGTGAAAAAAGGATTGAATGTTATTAGAAAATGGAGTGTGGAGTTTTCTTACACTATCATGCTATTGTTGTGATGTGGTTGTGGGCTCAGTGCACACTTATGCAGCATGGCACACAACCCACACCACATTGTTAAAGTGTGGATGAAAAATGTGGCATATCAATAATATACAAAGATATCCTCATAATTCCTATGATCCTGATTGGATTTCATTCCCCTTGTGAGAGGAGGGGAGAGTTTGGTGTTTTATCCAGGACGTTTACAAAGGATTTAGAAGGTTTAGTGTGAACCCTCATTGCTAGCTCTAGCTCTTTTTTCTCATCCTCTTTAATTTCCTTTTCCTCCTCTTCTTCCTCTTTTGTTTTCTCTAAATCTTCTTCTTCCTCCTCCTTATCTTTTTCTTCCTCCTCCTTATATTTTTCTTCCTTTTCTACTAGAGAATTAGTCTCAATATCCTTGGGGAATGGATTTAT